>PVJI01004135.1:33648-112904 GCA_004026765.1 Micronycteris hirsuta | reverse complement strand
TAGTTTTGTCCATAGGTCATACACATAAGTCCTTCTGCTCCTGCACTTCCTATACTATTCTAACCTCCCCCAGTCTGTTGTCTACCTCCCATTTATGCTACTTGTTCTGTGCCCCATTCCCACCTTCTCCCCCTACCACTCCCCTGTTGATGTTCCTCCATACCTCATATAACTCCCTTTAACATTTCATACAATAAAGGCTGGGTGGTGATGAACTTCTTGAACTTGACTGTATCTGGGAAGCACTTTCTCTGCCCTTCCATTCTAAATGAAATCTTTGCTGGATAGAGTATTCTTGGATGTAGGTCCTTGCCTTTCATGACTTGGAACACCTCTGTCCAGCCCCTTCTTGCCTGTAAGGTCTCCTTTGAGAAATCAGCTGACAGTCTTATGGGGATTCCTTTGTAGGTAACTGTCTCCTTTTCTCTTGCTGCTCCCAGGATCCTTTCCTTATTTTTGATTTTGGGTAATGTAATTATGATGTGTCTTGGTGTGTTCCTCTTTGGGTCCAACTTCTTTTGTTGCGGGAAAATGAAGCGACCAAACTCCTGATGAGAGGTATGAGTCACAGACCCTTTATTATGCATGCAGACCCTAGGGAGAAATCTCCAAATCCAAGGTCCCGAACAAAGACTTTCCGGGGTTTAAATAGCCTGGGACTTCCTGCCTACATGACAAGACTCACGCCCTGCCTACGTGGGCCTAGTGGCAAGTAAGGGTTACAGAAGCTTGATGCAGAAGTTAAATCTAGCTATCTTATTTGGTAAAAATGAAGAACAGAATGTTACATGATTCAAGCTAAACACAAGTTCTACAATCAAGGACAAAGCACAGGGGCTAAATACGCAAGTTGCAAAGTACAGAGACAAAACATGGGAGCTTATAAAATACTGAGTCATAAACACAGAGGTTGCCTGTCCTTCACGCCCCGCCCCCCGCAGGTGGGAGGTGTTTCGGGGGGGGGGGGCGGGGGGGGATACTGCCCTCCCGGGGGATGGAGCCTGCCGCATCTCCTTGCTCTCCGTGGGCGGGGGCTGGTCTCTTGGAGTCCTACTCTCTGCAGACTGGGAGGTGTTTCTGAGGTTCAGTAACAGGGAGGTTATCTGTTACATTCCCCCCTTCGATGATAAACAACACTGGTGTCTGTTCCAGCATCAATGTCATAGTCCCATCTTCCCTATCCATCGGGAGTTTCCCTTTTCTTGCTTTTCTAAAATATATATCCTGACTATGAGTAAGCAAAATCTGAAACTATTTTATATAAAACAAATGATACTTATAAAAGTAGCAACAATTTCTAGATAGGCTAAGAACAGGAGCAGTCTTTCATAGAGGATCTAATCCTCAGGGGCAGCGGCGACCAGTCCTAGTCTAAATATCCCGGCGAACTGGCTGGTGATGACCAGGAACTCAGCTGGGCACTTGTCTATCCAGGAGGAGAGGCTGGTTTTTGTCAGGTCTGCTGTGGAGAAACTTAAATGACAGTTAGCTTTGGCCTTACTTCTCAAGTCCCTGTTTTTTTCTATCTCCTTGGTCGCTGGCTTCTGTCGCAGGTGCAGTGCTGGAACTTACGGAGCTTGTTCCTGTGTTGGGTCTGGTTCGGCAGCTGCTTTTACCCAAGAGGGATGGGTCTAAGGGGCAATGCCTGCAATTGAAGCAGGGCTACTGGCAGCGGGTCCATCTAGGGCAGCCCTGTCTTTTGACAGAGACTTTCTAGAGTATTTTTCAAAGTCCTATTTATTCTTTTTACTTTTCCCGAACTCTGGGGCCGGTAGGCAGTATGCAGTTTTATCTTATGTTCAGCAGTCTTGTTAGATCCTGTACCACCTGAGAAACAAAAACTGGCCAATTGTTATTTTATTCCCCTGGCTTAAAACATGGCCTCAGTTATTTTTCATAGATATGTCAAATGACCATGCTAGAGGTTAGCTGCAGAGCTGCTGCTTCTATATAAAACGGCTCTGAATGGCCTTGCCCTGTGTCCTATTTCTTCCTCAGTTCAGGCTTGTGGGGATGAGGATACTCTATGTATATATTTCTAATATTTCCTGGACACCCTGAGTCCCGGACCCTATTGAAAATCCTTGTTTGCTTCTTCCTTGGCTGCACCCCGTTATAATTTCTCCTTTCAGAATAAGCCCCTTTATGATCTTATAAAGGACAATGGACGAAGGTCTCATCTTCTTGTAACTGCTTCCGGCTGGACATGGATGTCGTCCTACCTACCTAAGGGTCAGGGGTGCCCTGAATGGCAGGTGCAGTGCAGAGAGGAGTCTTTCCTAAAGGGGAAGGACCATTACAGAATCCAGGTCAGGCAGCTGTCACCAGGAAGTTGCAGGTTTGGTGTCCAAAGGCTGGTATTACTGGACAGCTGGCATCCTTGTCGTATTCTGGGGGTGACAGATTTGGGAAGACAGTTGGAAGCACAATTAACTTATAAGTACTAAATGACAAAGGCAGGGACTTAGGTAAAGAATGGCTTATCTGGAGGAAGGTGTACCAGGCATGCTATATATACCTATTTAAAACCTTTGTGGCCTACTATACTTAACTCAGGCAGAGGGGAATATATCCCTCCTTTCAGATTTCTGGGCCCTTTCTGTCCAAGCTATTAGGACAGAAAAGGGAAAATCAGTTCTAAAGTGAAGCCCACAGACTGCTGAACCCTTTACTAATTTAACTACTTAGTTCAGTCAAACCGTTGAGTCTCAGGGGGCTGATGATGAAGATGGGCTCCTCAGGTGAGGCCTATATTTCACTCACTCACTCAGGTAATGAGGTCATAGGCATACGCCCTATGAAAACAGAAGAACACACAGGTTAATTAATCCCTAAACCAGTCTCTGTGCCTATGGGACTGTCTTTTGGTAAGACATTTAGCTGCAAGATTCTTGCTGCAATGACATTTAACAGTGGCAATTTGACAGGTCCTTTGTGCCTGTAAATTGAACATTTTTGGTGATATTACAAACCTAGTTTTAACTTTTAAATGGAAAACAAACCTTCAAGACAGTTAGCTGAGCCATTCTAATGTCTAATACTGAACATGGTGATTTTCCTTGAACCACAATTTTTCCCCTTAGGATCACCCTCATCATCATTGAAGGAACTCCATTGAGTCCGGTTTTAATCTTGCCTGTTCTTTTGCATAAACATACCAAGAGCAGCCTGGATCTCCTATGATCTTTAAGTCTGCTATGCTGGAACTCACACAGGGAACCTTTAGATTGACTTTTTAGTCCGCCCCTTGGGGCACAGAAGCAGAGCCAAACATTGCCACCTGTCTTCGCCTGTACCTGCTATTTCACTCAAGTCCTTGAGGCTTCCGCTGTGCCTGCAGGTTCCTTTTCCAGCCATCTTTCAGGAAAGCAACCTTCGTTCCTTCCCTGGAAAGACCACCAGGAATCGCACAGCCAACCAAAGTATCAGGCTTTTTCTCGTGGGCTTTTGCTAGTTTTGCAAGTCAGTCCCAGGTCCTCAGGGCTTTCTGGTGATGACCAGAACCCAGACATGCCTCTTTCAGGCGTGACATTACAGTCAAAGTCTTGGTTAATAAAACCATCATTGATGACTGACTGGTCTTAATGGATTTATGCAAAGAAACCATATGTCCTCACTCACTCTTTCAGAATACCAAATTCTGGAGTGATCAGGTAGGGAGAAAAATACTAAGTGCAAAGGAAAATCCTTTTCTTTCTGATATCTACTAAGATTGCATTTTCCATGCCTTTTACCTTGAATGCATCTCTATGCCTTATTCTTTCAATGTATCTCTATGCCTTATTCCTTCTATTACTAACATCACATAATTTCCTTCTAAAACTTTCACATTCCTTTTCTTACAAACCTTCTGCAACATACACAAACTTTCTTCAACATACACAGACCTTCTGCAACATTTACAAACCTTCTTTATTTATATATCTGACAGTTTCTCTTGTTCACTTTCCTATAGAGTATGAAGTTTCAACCTTTTCCGGAATCCTCAATTTTCTTTTCAGAACAGATACAGAGCAAAATCCAAAACACAGACAGATTTCCATAAGAACAGTATACAGGCCCGGTCTCTTGGCAGAGACATGTCCCTTTGCCTTAGGCTGAAATACTTATCAGCCCTAAATGACCCTTCCTGGGTCCCGAGTGGCAAAGGCATTCTCCCCAACCAGTTACAGGTCACATTCACAGGTTTACAGGTGACCTTACTAGATCTGAAGGTGCAGAGAATTTCTGATTAGAAACCAAAGCAGATTGAAACCATATTCCCATAAAACCAGAAAACAAGTGGTTGAGGTTCCTTTTCTCCAGGTTACCCATCCAGATTTAACCATAATTCACTTTTAATTCCTGTTCCTTTACCATACTGGGAAGGACTACACTTAAACTCAGTATCTGGCAGCCAAAAGTCCTAGCTTTACAAGCACCTTCTACTAAAAATCCCTAGATTCACAGGGACATCCTGCAGCTTTCTTTACTCTGGTGTGATAAGTCCAAGGTGGCATCTTCACTAGCTCCCCCACTGTGGGGTGGGGAGCAGTATGTCCCAAGGTTCAGTCTACTTTCCTCCTAGTTGGCTTTCTGAAGATGCTGTCACCCAAATCTTGAGTAGCATCTAGTCCATAGGCCCAAAGAAATGCAGAAAACCTGTGGGAGAGAAGTCTCTAATACAAGCAATATTATTCATTACAGCTAAAGTCTGACTCAAATGTTGTACATTTTCTTTAAGGTGTGATTCCTCTTTTTTACCTCTCCAGAAGCCTGAGGTCTCTATGCCATGTGGAATTTTTACTTGATTCCCAGAATGTACTAACTTCCTGTGCAATTTCTCAAATAAAAACAGGCCTGTTATTACTCTGGATGCTATCAGGGAGGCCAAAGTGAGGGATTATTTCCTTCAGTAAAAGTTTCACTGCCTCTGAAACTTTCTTTCCCTTCTAAGGGGTTGTTTTCCAGCACACAATATATTCAGCAATTAATTTCCTATAGTTCTAGAAATTTCAGGACCTGCGAGCTACAGTTTGACATGGGTGGTTAGTAAGCTTCTTCTACGGAGTGCGGCCTTATGCAGGTGCTTTATGACTGGCTCGCAAGCAAGTTTACTGAAGCAAAAAAAACAAAAACAAAAACCAAATTGAGACACAGACAGCGGTTTCCATAGCTCTTCTGTCTTCTCTCCTCAGATAAGATGTAACAGGGAGGCCCAGCCTTCGCTGGTTTACCGGGCTGAAGCAAGGCCATGGGGCTGATTTATGGCAGTTAATTTTAGCACCTGAGCAGTTGAGCAAAACTATAACATATAAAGAAATTCTTTCTTATTCTTTTTCTGTCTTCTATTTAGCTATATTCAGCTTCCTTTGTCTATATAACTGCTTTTACTTTGCACTTTGCCCAGTTCCAAGATGGCGGAACTCTCACGTGGTCCCTTATCTAAGATGAACACACAGGCAGGCTCAGCTCACCGAGCTCAGGGGCCTGCCCAAAGGTCCCTGGAAGCTCTGAACCCCAGGAGGGAGGCTAGCAATCATGAGCCTTATCAGCAAGCGCTGCCCAGAGGGAAAAGGGCAGGCGGCCACGCTCTGGGATCCTATCATTCCCCCCGAGCCCTGCTCCGAAGTGCACCCCCGCCTTCCCCAGTGCAGCCAGGCCCGGTCTCTCTATCCCGAGGCATGCCTCTGCCTGCTGCCCGGGCACTTGGTCCCCCTTTCCTCGGCTGCAGCCACCGCGGAAAACTCCCAGGCGCCCTCCAGCCTGGAGCAGCTGCCCAGCAGCTGCGCTGGCTACCAGGGCGCGCCCCTGTGACTCCTACCCCAGTTATTTGCTGCTTTCATTTTTTCCCTGTAGACTCCAGCCCCACTGCTGATTTTAGTAGGGGACTGAAACTTTTGAGTAGGAGGCTTATTTGACTTGGTCCTGCTCTCCTACAATATGCTGTCCAAACAGATTCTTACTGATACAGCTTCTATACTAAATGTTTTAAACAGTCACCTTGAAGTTTCTTGGCAATGGTGCAGTCTCCGGGAGCCTCCCATGCTCCCTCCCTTACAGCACAGACAAACAGGGGAAAAGGGGATCTTTTGCACGCTCAATCAAACTCCGTGAGCCTATTTCAGCTCATGGAGCCACAGACGCATTCACACTCACAGCCACAGCCACGCAGAGTTTATACAGGTCCTCCCCTGAGAGAGGTTCTGACGGCCTGAGCTTAGCCCAGACACCTGGTTTCTGGTCCAGAGGTGATCAGCCTCTTCCTGGTCTCGGGGCTGGTCCCCGGGGCACTCTGATTCCGATTCCGATTCCGATTGCACACCTCCCGAAAAGCGTGTGGCTCTTACCTCTCTGTCCCAGTCGGAACTGCCGGTGGTCCCAGCGGTCATCACCCTGGCTGGCAGGGCCTAAGAAATCTCAGGGCAGGTGCTCCCCCTCCTCGTCTGGGGTAGCGTCCGCTGCGAGCGCCCTTCCTCGGCTGGGAGGCAATCGGCCCGTTTAGGTGAGGTCACTTCCCAGTCAGGGAACCAAATGTTGCGGGAAAATGAAGCAACCAAACTCCTGATGAGAGGTATGAGTCACAGACCCTTTATTACGCATGCAGACCCTAGGGAGAAATCTCCAAATCCAAGGTCCCGAACAAAGACTTTCCGGGGTTTAAATAGCCTGGGACTTCCTGCCTACGTGACAAGACTCACACCCTGCCTACGTGGGCCTAGTGGCAAGTAAGGGTTACAGAAGCTTGATGCAGAAGTTAAATCTAGCTATCTTATTTGGTAAAAACGAACAACAGAATGTTACATGATTCAAGCTAAACACAAGTTCTACAATCAAGGACAAAGTACAGGGGCAAAATACGCAAGTTGTGAAGTACAGAGACAAAACATGGGAGCTTATAAAATACTGAGTCATAAACACAGAGGTTGCCTGTCCTTCACCCCCCGCCCCTCCTGCAGGCAAGAGGTGTTTCTGCGGGGGGTGCGGGGGCTGCTGCCTTCCCGGGGGATGGAGCCTGCCGCATCTCCTTTCTCTCTGCGGGCGGGGGCTGGTCTCTCGGAGTCCCACTCTCTGCAGACTGGGAGGTGTTTCTGAGGTTCAGTAACACGGAGGTTACCTGTTACACTTTGGGACACTCTGAGCTTCCTGGACTTCCCAAAAGTCTATTTCCTTCGCCAGCTTTGGGAAATTCTCCATCATTATGTGTTCAAATAAGTTTTCAATTCCTTGGATTTCTTCTTCTCCTTCTGGCAGCCCTATGATCCATATGTTGGGACATTTACAGATGTCCTGGAGGTTTCTGAGCCCCTCTTCCATTTTTTGAATTCTTGTTGCTTCATTCTTTTCTGGTTGGATGTTTTTTTCTTTCTGCTGGTCCACTCTGTTGATTTGAGTCCCAGTTTCCTTATCTCTATTGGTTCCCTGCAGATCTCTCCTCATTTGTTCAAGGAATTTCAATAATTTTTCGTCGAATTCTGTTAGCATCCTTATTACAAGGGTTTTAAACTGTGCATCTGATAGGTTGGCTATCTCTTGGTCAGTTAGCTCTGGAGCTTTGATCTGTTCCTTTCTTTGGGCCATTTTTTTTCCCTCGGTGAGCCTGTTACTATAGGGAGGGCGGAGCCTTGGGGTTCCCCTGTGCAGGGAAGCTCCTGGTAGTTGTGCTGTGACGTAGCCTGTGGGGGCGGCACCTCAGTGCACAATGGCACCTTCTCTGCTCTCCACACCCACACCGCCTCCCGCAAGCAATTCGAGCCCCTCTGCGCTGGCCCCGGGGGTCGCTCCCGGGTCAGTGGATGTGGACGGTCTGCACAGCTCCAATCCCCCGCGGGTCTCCCCAGCGAACTTTCCTGTGAGGCCGGGAGTTCCTCCCGCTGCCGACTCCAACCCCATAGGTGCTCTCAATCTGCGCCGATGGGTTGCGTACTGCTTTCTCTCCCAGACCATCTGCCCGAGAATGCGGACCTACCCGGTCCACCAGTCTCAGCCTTGCTGGGTCCAGATGAGCCGGGCGCTGGCTGCGCTTCAGTCGGGCCCCCCCATCTGGGTGTGCTGCAGCCCCGCGGGAACCGCCCCTCCAACCGCGGTCATGCCGTCTGCTCACCATCTCGCTGCGGGGTTGCCAAGCACTCTCCCTCCGTCCTGCTCCTCCCGGCTCACCAGACTGGATGAATGTATCTTCTTTAATTCCTTGGTTGTTGGACTTCCTCTCAATACGATTTTCTGTCAGATCTGGCTGTTTTTGGTTGTGTAAATTTCTGATTTTTTTCCTTGTTTGGTTGTGCTAGGCAGCACGGCGCATTCACCTGTGCAGCCATCTTAGGAAGTCTTTATCATTGTTTTTATTGTTCTGGTTTCAATGAAACTAGATGACATGCTGATGACAGGTTGTTTTCAAAATGACAACGATCCTAACAAGTGAGAGACGAATGGTCTCAAACTGCCTGTGGTGAAGGGCAAGCTCTGTCATTTTCCCAGTGTACCACAGGCTGAGAGGGGGTCATGGGCCCAGTGCCAGCTCCCTCCACAGCAGCTTAGCACTGAGTATCAACAACACCTATATGTCATTTCAGCGTCTGATGGATACTGTCCTGGATGGTTAACAAACAGCTCTCAGACACACAGCTCAGAGACACACCTTGAATAGCACCTGGAGTCAGGCAGAGCCCTCTCCTCTCATAGCTATAGTCCTGGGGAGAGTCCAAAGATGGCATTAAGACACCTCCTCATCAGTCACATTGTACTTCTTTCTACGCCGAGATTCCCTAAAGGCTACCTGAGGCAGGCAAAGGCTTCCGATGGTGGGAGATTTAGCATCCAAGGTGGGATCCCACAGGAGACTGGGAACCACAGTGTAAGTTTCAGAAGCCCTTATCAAAACAAATATGGACTTTCATCATTAAGTTTTATTAATAATTTTTAAAGATTTTATTTATTTTGATATAGGAGAAGGGAAGGAGACAGAGACAGAAACATCAATGTGTGGTTGCCTCTTGAGCACCCCCAACTGTGGACCTAGCCTGCAGCCCAGGCAGGTTCCCTGACTGGGAAGTGAACCACTGACTCTCTGATTCGCAGGTTAGCACACAGTCCACTGAGGAACACCAGCCAGGGCTTATTCATAATCTTTTAAATAAATGTTTAATGGCAGTTGACATACTATTATAATCATTTCAGGTGTATGACATAGTGATGAGACATTTATATAATTTACAAAGTGATCACCTGCATAAACCTATGCACTAGTACCCATCTGACACCATACACAGTTATTACAATATTAGTGTCTATATTCCCATGCCATACTTTACATTGCCATGAGTACATTTTAACAACCAATTTATGCCTCTGACCTCTGCTTGCAGGCAAGCACGGGCTCAGGAGCAAACTCATGCCCCCCCCCATCCCACAAGAAGCACTGTGAGCACTCCAAGGAGACCAGTTTGAGGCTGTGGTGGCCTTGAGGCAGGGGACAAAGAGTCCAGGAGCAAGAGTTCAGCAGAGCCTGGAGGCTGGCAAAATGTCCACACTCACCCTGGGCTCCTGAACTCAGGAGGAAGAGAAGGCAGTGTCTGAAGAGGAAGAGGAGGAGGACAAGTCCATGGCCTCAGTGCATGCCACCAGACCAATAACCTACTGATAGAGCAGTCTGGCACTGAGGAAGAAGAGCTGACACTTATCCCCCCGTGGTAGACAGGGTATGGGGAAGGGTGGGCACCAGAGTAGCTGGCTGCAAGGGCTCCACCTCTTTCTGGGGTAAATAGGAGGGCATAGTCATCTCTGAGGTGTTTCAGGAGGGCCCCTGAAGGCCAGGATGGAGTCCCAGTGGTCCTAGATGATGGCCTTGCAAAACTACAAGCACCATCATGGTCGTTCGGGGGTGGGCACAGTGCAGATGTGGCTGTGGTGGGAGCCCAGAGAACGCTGTCACCCTCATGCCTCTGTGGCTCCAGGATGACTACAGCCTTGGGGACCAGAGGTTTGGTGGCTTTCACCTGTTCATTCCCGAGCTAGAGAGTGGGAATCGCCTCAGTGTTGTTGAGGGTCCTCTGGGTACACTGCTCCTCATAGAACCTTGGCAAGAGAACCTTTCCTCCCTCCCTCCCACTGCCACTCCCAAAGGAGAGTTCTGGTGTATCTTAGCAACAGGCACAATAAACAGCTCTTGACTATCAACAGTTCTGTTGGCTGCTAAACAAGCTTGCTGAGATCCTACTATTTGTTCCAAGAAAGACCTCATCGAAGAGCCCAATGGGCACTTACCTGGGCAGACTCTGCTCCCATCTGCTACCCAGAATACTGGATAGCCAGCACTGTATCACCTTGCACAACAGTTGGACCACAATGACACCCAGTTGTCCATGTACCTCCATCTACTCCAAGGCTGTTCTGCACTATGTATGTGCCTATCTGGAGGTCATGCCATGTTCCTGCATTTCTGATATTGTGTTTCAGAATCTCAAGGGCCCTGTGTCTTTTCTTGTGTTTCCTTGTGGCAGGATTCTTTTGACATGCATGAAAAAACGTAAACCCCGGGAATTCAGCATGTATGAGCAAAAGTCCGCGTGAAAAAACACTCCCGTGTGGGCCAGTGTAAACTCATTTCCGTGGAAAAAAGAATTCTCTAATGGGAATTTAGCAAAAATATTTCTTAAGAAATTCTCTGCCTTGCTGTGTCTCTTCCTCCCAGAGTCGAGGAGCTTATGTTAATGGATCCCTGAAATTCTTCCCTGCCTCAATGTTTTATGGTCCTAAAAGTTAACAGCCCTAGCTAGCTTACCCTCAATTTACTTGTCTCCTGTTTAATGTACTACCCTGGTCCTGTCTGGCACCGGACCTGAATTTACATCCTAATGCTCTGTACCCCAAATGTTTACCTTACTGAATATACCTCCTGCTTATCTATCCCCTTCCCATATATCTTTATGACCTAGCTGAAGACCCCTGTTCTGGCATCAGTTCATGAATAACCAATCTAGTGCAAATGTATCCTAAAACTTCTAATAAAAAGCCTGGCTGAGCTACGCCCGGGGCCTTTCAAGACCAGAAGGGAAAGACCCGTGGCACCCGAACTTCCTTCTCCAAGTGTGTCTCTGGGTGAAATTAATTCACGCGTTTGGTTGCGGTCCCCCACGGATTTTGCGGGACGAAATCCCAACATTTCCTTACCTCATTCTGCATGGGTTGCCTTCAGAGGGACTGTGGACAAAGCGGGAAAGAGAGCCTGAACAGGTGGAAGACCACACAGTCCTAGAGGGGCAAGCAGATCTAGGAAGGATCCCAGAAGACAGATGCCACTGGAAACCCCAGGCCTCTCTGAGGAGCTCCTGCTGCCCAAGGAACGCAATCACCAGCTCCTACAGCTCCACTCGAGGTTTCCCGCCAGTGGAGATGAGGACGCAGCCCGCCACTTGCCATGCCAGGCTGCCTCAGAGGCTCACAAAGACAGTGAGCCAGCAGGGCCCTCAGGTTCCCTCCTCAGCTGCTGTGAGTGGCCAGAGGAAGAGCCAGCCTGAAAAGGGCCAAGGTAACAACTTTTGGTAGAATTGATCCCTGAGGAACCACTCACCTGCCTGTGACAGGCCCCTAAGGTAGAAAGCTCCCCTGCTGCAGCCCAGGCTTGGGGAACCACCTCTGAGGCTTCCACTGCCTCCTCAGCTGGGATACACCCTCGAGACCAGATATTGATGCATACAAGAAAGCACTGTGGCAGTGGATCCAGGGTGCATTTTCAGGTTCCATGGAGGCCATCTTGAGCTGCAGTGCTCCAGAACCTTTGTGGTCTTCCCCGCAGCCCACTGCAAGGCCTGCTCCTGTAGCCACTCCTATCACCCCTTCATCCACCTGCCTGCCAGTCACCTCGGCAGGGAGAGCTGGCCCACCAGCGGGCACTTCCAATGGCTGGGCTCTCAAGCCTGCTTCAGACATGGAGGTCACCCCAATGGACACAACCCCACCTACCTATGATCTTCTCTCAGGGTTATGCCTGTCTCTAGAGGATAAGAAAATACAGCTTGCACCCTACCTCATGCCCCAAACCCTACTCCAGGCCAGCCAGCCCTGAGCAGCACCACACAGGCCACGCTGGGTTCACAGGCCAGCACGAGGACAGCATTTGCTGCTATGGGTCCCTCTGGCACAGCCACTCATCCCCATGGGGAGAAGCTTGGGCTAGAACTCCCATAAATGCTCTTGCGAGGACACCCTTATAACGACCACAGGCCTTAGCCCTCAGAACAGCCCTTTGCTTAGAAGTACCAGTGCTCCCCAATAAGTCCCATCCTGGGAGGTGGCACAGTGCACAGCACCCATTCTTCCAGTAGAGAGCTCAGCACCACCAGCAGCCAGGCATCCTTGAGTTGGGTGCGCATCCTGGCCTCCACCCCCAAGTTTCTTGCCTCTGCTGTGTTCATAGCAAGAACTCTTAGGACCATTAGTCCACCAATTACTTCAGCAGTCAATGCAAGACCATCAGCCAGCACATCTGGGTGATAGGCTGCCCAGCCCATCTATGATTCCCAGGTCACCCCCATAGCAACACCCCACCTAATTAACCTTCCTCCAGGGGACTCTCTCTGTATCTAGTGGGAAAAGGCTTGCTGTTCGGGCCCCACCATTGGTTTGCCAGAAATCCATTGGGCCATCAACTCAGTTTCTACAGAAGAACTAAGAACTTTGAGCCCCAAGGCAGGCTCTTTTGTCTGTGAGGTGCTGCCAACACAATCCTGAAACCCAAGTCAGCTTCACAGCACAGGATTTGTTCAGTGGCCAGAGAATGGAGAAAACGGAGTTGGATCTCCCAAATGTACTTCACATTTTTCTGGTATTTGAGAGGTTGTGCTGTCTCTAATAGAAGGTTGGAAATGAATGGGTGGTCCAGGCAAACAAGAAGGGGGAATCTTCATGGTCTTTCAGGAATGAAGGAAGCTGGCTACTGCAGAAACGAAGGGAGAGAGCCAGAATTAGTAAGGATCTGGATCAATGTGATGGCCTACTTTCACTCCTACATTGTGCAATATATGTATGACCTCTAGGGACAAAAAATGTGTACTACGTTCTCTTAGGTGTTGATGCCACAGCTGCCACCTGTGTTTGGCAGATGTTCCATGATCCTTGCTCCCTGGAGCTCCCCTTCCTATTGACAGACCCCTCCTCTCCTTAGTGCTGCACAGCCCCCCAGGGAATCAGGGCCACTATGACTCGTTTAGCATTTATATTTTAGAAGAACTCAGAATCATTTATGTAAGATTTGTTCATTTTGTTTAAATCAATAGGGTGTTACCTTTTATTGTTAGGAGTGTTCCATGCGATGGATATGCCACTATTTGTTTACTTACATGCCATGAAAGATCTGACAGTTTTCAAAATGGTTTTTATGCTGAGCATTCTAATAGGTAAACACTGATATCTCATTGGGTTATTAATGTGTAGTTACTAATGACTAATGAGGATTTTCTCCTGTACTTATTACCATCCATATATTTGCTTCAGAGCATAATCTTCATATTGCTTTCACACATAAAATACAGTTATTCATTTTTTTCAGTTTTAATTTAGCAGTTTTTAACCTGGCGTGGGTAAATATTCTTTATAAGATTGTGAGTCCTGCAATTTTGTTCTTTTTCAATGTCGGTATGGCTAGTTTGGGCTCCTTGCAATTCCATGAGAATTTGGTGACCAGCTTTTCTATTTATGTAAGAAGAAGGGTGGTGAAATTTTGATTGAAATCATATATAATATGTACTGATTGAGACAATATCGACCTCTCATTAATTTGCCCTCTAATCCAGGAACACAGCATTCCATTCTCTTCATTTAGACATTTTACATTTCTTTCATTCATTTATTATACTTTTCAATGTAGAAGTCTCTCATAGCCTTGGTTAAGTTTATTTCCAGGTATTTAGTTCTTTCAGATGCTATTGAAAATGGAACTGGTTTTCATAATTTTCTTCATGGATTCTCATTGCTGTCGTATAAAAACTCAACGCCTTTTGTATATTGATCTTATAACCTGCAAATTTGCTCAGTGCGTTTGTTGTTACCATGAGCAGATTTATGGTGGACTCTTTGTAAAATATATATATTCATGTTTTCTGTGATACAGGTTGACTTCTGCCTTTCTCTTTTGGATGCCTTTTTATACCATTTTTCTTGTCTAATTGCTCTGGCCAGAAGTATTGAATAAAGTGGTGAAAATGGGTTGTTGGTTTTCTTTCTGATCCCAGTGGGAAAGCTAACAGTCTTTCACCATTGATTGTGTTGTTACCTCTGGGATTTTCATGGGTTATCTTTATAATGTTGAGGAAGTTCCTATCTCTTCATGTTTTTCTCAGTGTTTTTATCATGACAGGGTGTTAATGCCTTTTCTGTGTTTACTGAGGTGATCAATAACTACTTTCATTCCACTGATGTCTATTATATGGATTGATTTTCTTATAGTGACCTCTTGCATTCCTGAGATAAATCCTACTTGCTCATGGTTTTTCATCCTTTTTCTATGCTTCAGATTGAGTTTGTTAGTATATTATTGAGAAGTTTTCTGTGCATATTCATAAAGAGCACTGATATTATAATTTTCCTGTGGTGTCTTTATCTGGCCTTAGTATAAGAGAAATGCTGGTCTCATCAAATATGTTAGGAAAGTTCCTTTCTGGTCTGTGTGGAAGAGCATGAGAAATAGTTGAGTGAATTCTTCCTAAGCACTTGATTCTCTTCTTTTAAGGCTTTTTTCTTTCTTTTTAAATTCTCACTCAACAATGTTTATTTTTATTGCTTTATAGAGAGTGAGAGGAATGGAGAGAGGAAGAGAGAGGCATCAATTGGTTGACGTTTCATAGGTGCCCTGAACAAGATAGGAACCCACAATCTAGACACGTACCCTGAACAGGATTCAAACCCACAACCTTTGTGTTATGACATGATGCTCTGAACAATTGGGCCACACCATCCAGGGCTCAAGACGTCTTTTTAATGTAAGTGTTTATCTATGCATATTTTTCTTAGCACTGGTTTTCCCGCATCCCATGGGTTTTGTTCTGCTGCATCCTCCTTATTTTATGGAAAACATTATTGAGGTTTCTCAAAAAATTCAAAATAGAACTACCACAAGACACAACAATTTCACTTCTGGATATTGATCTGAAAATATCCAGCAAAGACATGCGTAACCCTGTTTTTCTTGCAGTATTATTTACAATAGCCAGGACGTGGCATCAACCTAAGTGTCCACCGTAGATGACTGGACCAAGAAGGCGTGGCACATACGAACTCACAGGAATATTATTCAGTCATAAAAAGAAATGAATTTTGCAATTTGTGACAATGCGGATCAACCTAAAGAGTATCATGCTAAAGACAGCAGAAAAAAAAAAGACAAATATTCCATGGTTTCACTTATTGTGGAGTCTTAAAATAATTCACAACAAATAGAAACCACTTCCTAGTTCTGCTTGTTTGTCGGTGTTTCTGTCAGGGGAGGTTGCTGATGCTCCTTCTCTGTCTGGCTTTAAGGGACTGGATATGAACGTGACTTTTATGTCAAGACATATAAGAGCTGGAGCTGCTGAATTAAAATGACATGTGAATGAGTTTACATCAAAGGAGTTTACTATACCTTAACTCTTCTTTTTCAATAAAAGATTCTATTTATTTAATTGTAGAGACAGGGGAAGAGAGGGAGAAAGAGAGAGACAGGAAATATTGATGTACGAGAGAAACCTCAATCTGTTGCCTCTCACACCCCCACCCCCACCCCGACTGGGAACCTGATCGGGCATGTGCCCTGACTGGGAATCAAACCAGTGACTTTTCGGTGTTCACAAGCCAGGGCTCAGTCCACTGAGCCACACCACCTAGGGTGGAACTGTTTTTATCTGTTTCTGTATCAAGAGATAAAAACATTTCTTTCTCATTTTATGAATGTGTCATTACCTGGCTTCTCCCATTGTTGTGAACTAGCTAGCTGGGTTTGCAGCACAGCAGTGAGCAACCGTAAGGATGATTTAGAAAACTGTGTTCATGTTATTCTTGGCACACTTACACCTCCAGTGGATGATCAGATGGAGGTTCAGGAACACGTAACTTTGCCACTCACCCTCAAAATGATATTAGAAATACTTATTCTTGGAAAGATCTGAGTGCTTTGTATTACTGGTATAATTCATAATTGGAGTGAAAATATTTTTGAAATGCTGAAAAACATTCTCAGTAACTTAGTGGCTGTAAACTTTCAATTACTGAACACCTATTAATTTTGGTCTATATATATAACCTGATAGTTTCTGTCTCGTATGGTGAAGTGTAAAATTAGTCAAAACTAGGGAGAGCAGTTGGCACCTCTATGTTGGTGTGTGAGATATTACTTAATTTAAATGTTTCAGTAATATTGGCATTTCTACACATCCGTGTCCACCCTGTAGAAGCATTTTACTCTCTGTTAAATTCTTCGAAAGCAGGGAAACAGGAATAGCTGGGTACCTCAGAAGTCATTGGAATATTTTATCTGAATTAGGTTAGCAGAGTTATCACATATTACAATGTGTTTGGTTATTTTACTTTAAATAAAACTAAGTCATTTCTCTCCTCTTGTTTCTTTCTTCTTTTGAATTTATGTCTTGGTATTGGACTTGTCGAAATCCTTAGTGACAGGTAACAAGGATACTGGAAACCTCTAGATCATGATTAAACTTTCAGATTCCATTTCTGATTATGTTGTCTTTAAGGACCTACGTATTACTCAGAAGAATATTCAAGACAGTAGAGGGCCTTCTTCACTTTCGAAGGTAATATTTATGCCATCATCTTGCTATTTTATATTAGAAAAGATAGACTGTAGACATTTTGAAAACCTCTAATGCCGGGAATGTGAAAAACTGATTTTCTTGTTTGAAATTATGATGGAAAGGGCCTGACTGGTGTGGCTCACCGGGTTGGCTGTCCTTCTGCAAAGTGACAGGACACATGCCTTGGTGGCGGTTTGGCTCCAGCTCAGGGCTCACGAGAGTGGCAGCGGATCGATCTTTCTCTCGTATGTTGATGTTCTTTTCCCTCTCTCCCTCCCTCCCTTTCCATCTCGCTAAAAAAAAAAAAATAAATTAATTAAATCTTTTAACAATTATGATTAAAAAATAACATGAGGTCAACCCTCTTAAATAAGAAACTGAATCTTTTTTATAGATGTATTTAATTTTTATGATTTAATTATTTTTATTTTTATTCTGTTACAGTTGTCCCAATTTTTCCATTTTGCCTTCCTCTGCCCATCTCACTCCACAAATCTAAATATGTCCTCTTGTTTTACAATAGTATAAACATACAAGTTTCTCAACTGATATTTGAATTTACGTAATAAGAAATATAATATAATGTATGCTTGATTTTCATATGCTAAGATCCATTAATATCTCAAAATTATCATCTGATTCTTTGAGGGACAATTTAAGGTTTGAATTATAGATATTTAACACTTTAAAGAGATTTGAAGTTTTAGTTTTCTTTTAACTTTAATAAACCTCAAAATTATGTTTGGGTATATTTTTACTTATAAATCTTATAATTTAAAATATATACTCTGTATTTTGCTATGTATCAATATGAAAACATAGGCAAGTATGTTAAGAACTGCAACCAGAGCTACAGTACTAAACAAACAGAAATTTTAGCTTTTCTCTCTTATTGAGTATGCTATAACATCCTTAAAATCTGACGATGTGCCCCGGCTGGTGTAGCTCAGTGGATTGAGCGTGGGCTGGGAACCAGAGGGTCCCAGTTCGATTCCCAGTCGGGGCACATGCCTGGGTTGCGGGCCAGGTCCCCAATGAGGACCATGTGAGAGGCAACCATACATTGCTCTTTCTCCCTCTCTTCTCCTCTCTCTCTGAAAATAAATAAATAAAATATTTAAAAAAAAATCTGACGATGTGTCATGAGGGAGTCTATCAGAGTTTAAACTAAAATATTGTAGGATTTGAAATGAAAGGAACCATTTACTTCTAACCTGTTGGACAGTGATAGTGAGATGAGTCAGTGTTTATCAAAGGCACTTACTGGTTTCTTTCAAGTTTTAGTTCATAGACCTAATCAATAAATGTCAAAAGGAATTTTATTTTAAACTAATTTCTCTTTTAGGAAATCAACCATTTTCTCTCAGTAAGTGTTTCTGACGCCCTTCCTTTGACAAGGCTTGAGGGACTGAAGGATCTTCAAAGACAATCCCAAGAACACAAAGATCCGAGGATGGAGCTTATGAGAGTATCCTTGGGTACTTACTTCATTTAACTTTTTTTATTTATGGTTAAAGTGTAATTTTCTTAATTTTTTTTTAGGGAGAGCGGAGGAAATGGAGAAAGAGTGGGAGAGAACGTTGTGAAAGAGAGAGATCATTGGGTTGCCCTTGCACACGCCCAGAACCCGGGACTGAACCTGCAGCCTCTGCATCTGCCCTGACAGGGAATCGAACCCATGACCTTTGGCTTTAGGGGATGATGCTTAACCAACAGAGCCCTACCAGTCAGAGCTCAGGGTACTAATCTTAAAGAGGTGGGTCATTTGTACCTATTCCTTTCTGAAAGAATCCTTTATAAATTCATGCTCTGGGCTTAATTGCCAAGAACTTAGACGCTCATCCCTTACTTCAGAGCCTCATCGTTTCTCCTCTAACCACACACGTCTTCCTCATGGTCTCTTCACCGTCCACTGCTCCCACTTTATCCATCCCACACCTCTTTGAGGATGGTTTCTCCAAACCAAACATGGTCGCTTTATTCTACTGCTTAGAAAGTGTTAACTTGCTGCTGCCTGAAAGAAACAGGAATTCCTCAGAGCCGGGCACACAAGGTGATCTGTGTCTGCCAATGCTCCAACCTCCTTCTTTCTATTTTCCTTCTTTCCAGTTTATTTAGATAATAGAAATTTGTCTCATTTTAAACATTTAAGTATATGTGTTATATGTATGACTGTACATTTATATATGTGTGCGCACACATGCACACACACATATATATACATCTTTCTAGCTTTATTAACATAAGAAAGCATTTTATGTTCATTAGAGTTTGGGTTACTATACTACTGTCCATGGGGCCATCTTGTCCTGCTTCTGTGTTGATTTTCATCATCCTGTGTGCCCTTTAATTTCATATTTGAAATTTCATATCTCATATTATCTAGCTGTTTGTAGCTACTTCAGTGTGAATGAATGAAAACGTAACAGAATGTAAAATTTGCTCTCTCCGTAGTACTAGCACCTGTGAAGTTCTCAGCACTAACATACAGCTAAGTGGCTGTCATTGGACAGTGCAAATTGTAGAATATTTCCATCATTGCAGAAAATTCTGTTCCCAGTGCAGGTCTAGACTGAGTGCTAGGGGTTAAAAAGAAAAACACGCTCCCAAGTTTTTTCTAGCTAAATGTTGAATGAATTTTGTGTTTCTGTTTGTGATTTTGCTAAGGTACGAACTTTTCTGTACAACCTAAGATGTTTATCTCTCTCCATCTGCTAAATGTTGCTGATCACTTTTACGTGATTTTATTACAGGTGATTTCAAATACATTTCCTTCATCTTATTTTTATGATTGTATTACACGTATTGGCCTGTCATTGGTTAATACAATTATACAGGTTTCAAGTGTACAATTCAATGACACATCATCTGTATATTGCATTGTGTGCCCACCACTCTAAGTCCAATCTTCTGTCACTATATCCTTGGTCCCCTCTACCCTTAACTAACCATCCCCCCAATACCTTTAACCTCTGGTAACTACCATAGTGTTCTTTGTGTCTATGAGTTTTTGTTTATTTGTTTGACTTGTTTGTTTATTTATTGCTTTCACTTTTATATCCCTCATATATGTGAAATAATACGGTTCTTGACATTATTTGTCTAACTTATTTCTCTTAGTGTCATTATTTTTAAGATCCATCCCTGGCAGCGTTTTATCTTTTCTTATGGCTGAGTAGTGTCCCATCAGATACCCCACTACTTCTGGGATAAAAACCCCAGGCATCTATTCAGACTGGTTTGTGGGGACAGCCAAGCGGAGACAGGGCAGACCCTGGTGGCAGCCTGGGCTGGGGCCTGGCCTAGTTCTCGGGCTTACTCTCCCCTGTCCACAGTGCAGGGCTTCACTGTTCAGCCAGCAGTGCTGGATCTTGCTGGTGAGTAGCATTTGGGCTTTGTAGGTGGAGTCCCAGTCCTGTTGGAGGTGATTCCTCTGGACTTTCTGCTACTGTGTGAGGCACAGATGCAGGTGCCCTGAGAGAGGAGATCTGCTGGGATAGCAGGGGCCCCTGGACTTCCTGGGGAAGGCTTAGGTCAGCTTCTCTGTGGATGCCACCTCCTCCTCAGACCCGCACAACCCATTGCTCAGATGGGGTTGTCCAGGTCGCTAATGGTGGTCACAGTGACTGTGTGGTTGGGGTGGCCACACTGCACTGAATCTGATTTTGCTGTCACCAGCTGTTCCAGGTCCTCCCCTCCTCACACTTCTTCTCTCTCTCACTGTAGGCCTCTGCAAGTACTTCGTGGCCCCCCTTTCGGAGCTGCTTCTGTCCAGCTTGAGAAGCTGCTTGATTTCCTCCATGGCTGCCTTCTTCGGCTCCCCATCGCACTGTGGAATCCGGTCAGATACGCCACCGCACAGCTTTCCCTCCTGGGAGCTGAGCACGAGCAAAGGTGATCCCCTGCTTCCTTCTTCTTGTTCCTGCCCCTAACTGGGAGGCCTGCCCTGGTTCCCACTCCCACAAGAGGAGGGATGCAATGGATTTTTGTACACTTAGCTTCCCACTTTACTATATTGTTTTATTGTTTCTAACAGTTTTTTCATGGGGTCTCTACAGTTTCTGTATAAAGAATCATATCATCTACAAAAAGTGAGAAGTATACTTTTTCATTCCCAGTTTAGATGCCTTTTATTTCCGTCTCTTGCCTGAGTGCTCTGGCTAGGACTTCCAGTGTTACTGCGTTGAATACTAGTGGTGAGAGTGGACATCCCTGTCTTGTCCCTGAGCTTAGAAGAAAAGCTTTTACCTTTTCGTAATTGAGTAGGATATTCGCTGAGGGTTTGTCATATAGGCTTTTATTAGGTTGTGTGCTTTCCTTGTTACCCATTGTATTCAGTGTTTTCATAATAAAAGGATGTTGTATCCTGTCAGGTGCTTTTTCTGCACCCATTGATGTGGTCATATAATTTTTTTCCTTTATTTTGTTAATCGATGTGGATTATCACATAGTTATTTGCATATGTGGAACCATCCTTGTACCCCTGAAATGAACCCCACTTGAGCAGTGTGGTATGAATGTTGTCTTTTTAATGTATCGATGTGTTTCATTTACTGGTACTTTGCATCCTTATTCATTAGAGATGCGGGTCTGTAGTTGTCTTGTGTGTTACTCTTCCCAGGTTTTGGTAATAGGGTTATGTTGGACTCATAAAATGCGTTAGGAAGTATTGCCTTTTCCTCACATTTTAGAAAGTGTTTGTGAAGAATATGTAACCAGTCTTCTTTGAGTGCTTGATGTAACTCACTAGTGAAACCACCTCGTCCTGGACACTTAACTTTTGGGGAACTTCTTGATGGTTGTCTCAGTTTCCTCACTGTTGATGGTCTATCTGGATTTTCCAGTTCTTTGTGATTCAGTCCAGGGAGGTAATATATTTTGAGGAACTGACCCATTTCTTCTACATTATTGAATTTGGTGTCATAGTGTCTTTCATAGTATTCTTGTATGAACCTTTGTATTTTTGTGGTGTCTGTGGTAACTTCTTTCTCGTTTTTGATTTTGCTTGAATCTTTTCTCTCTTTTCTTTAGTGAGTGTTGATAGAGGTTTGTCAATTTTATTAGCCTCTTCAAAGAACCACCTCTTTGTCTCATTAGTGTTTGTATACCCTTTTTGTTCTCTGTATCATTTAATTCTGCTCTAATTTTTATTTTTTGTCCCAATCCTCACCTGAGGGTATGCCTATTGATGAGAGAGAGAGATGCAGGGAGAAGGAGAAACATCGATGTGAGAGAGACATTGATTTGCTGGCTCCCTTATGTGCCCTATCTGCGGATTGTACCCACAACTGAGGTATGTACCCTGACCGGGAATCAAACCCATGACCCTTTGCTCTACAGGACAATATCCTACCTACCCAGCTGCTCAGCCAGGGGTGCTCTACTTGTTGTTACATTTCCTTTATTTTGCTGACTTTGGGCTCCTTTTTGTCTCCTTTTGGTAGTTCTTTAAGATACTACATTAGGTTATTTACTTGGGATTTCTTGTTTCTTGATGTAAGCCTATAATGATATAAAATTCTCTCTTACTACCACTTTCTCTGCATTCTCAAACTTTAGATATGATCTCACTTCTAAGAGGAATCTAATGAACAAAATAAAGTAACAAGCAAAACAGAACCATAGACATGGAAACAGGGAACAGACTGACAGCTGCCAGAGGAAAGTGGGGGAGGGGGAATGGTGGAAAGAAGGGGAAGGGATTAGTCAAAGAACATGTCTGAGTGACCCACGGACAGGGACAACGGTGTGGGGATGGGCTGTAGGGTGGCGAGTTGGGCTAGAGAGAGAAGGGGAAACAGGAAAAATTGGGACGACTATAGTAGAATAAACTAGAATTTAAAAAAATAAACAGGCCCACTGTGGCCATTTTCAAATAATTTGTTTTTAAATTAAAGTTTCGATATGATATATTGGCATTCTCTTTTGTTTTTATATATATTTTGACCTCACCTTTTATTTCTTCTTTGACCAAGCTGGTTTTTAGTAGCTTGTTGTTTACTCTCCACCTATTTGTGCTTTTTTCCACTTCCTTTTGCAGTTGATTTCTAATTTCAAACTTTCTGGTTAGAGGATATGCTGGGTATCACCTAGTATTTTTGAGTGCTTATAATTTAAAACCTTTGCAAAAAGATTTTATATCAGCTTCCTGCTCAGATAATTTTAATATGTAAGTGTATTGGAAAGAAAGTGCTGTCTCCATTGTAGGTTAATGTTTTCAAAACTGCTCCTAGATAACCCACAAGATATCATGATAGTGACACTTGCCATCAGCTGGTGGCCACTGTCTAAGATGGCGTCCACTCACACTTGCAAAGGGAAGTTGTAGGTAAACTCTTTGGCTGAGTGACTGTGAGCTCTGAGTTTTTTGTTTGAGCGGTCATTTCATAATATTTTCAAAATCAGTAAAAGTTTGTCATTTGGGATATTGGGGAAATGTGATATGCAGCTAAGTAATATTTCTGTTTCATTCAAGTATCCAAAAGCCACCCTCTTTCGTATTTTTCTCTTAGACATTCATAAATGTGTGTGTGTATATATATACAAATATATATATGAAGTAAAAAGTACCTCTCTTACACATGTGCATGATTGTCCATGTGAAAATGATGCCCAGTATTTAGGAAAATCAGATATATTTTGCTATTTATAGCAAACTTGTAAATAAATAAAATTCTGTATATATTATAAATGACTGGCACTTTATATATTCTCATGTAACAGAAATAAGAATGAGGACTTGAAGTGCTGGATTAAAGTCAAATACTAAAACTGCATTCAAGTCCTTTACTGTCACCATTGGGGTTCCCTAATGTGAGGTAAACTGCCAATATCATGACTAGTGTAGGTGTTCAGGTTTGGTGATGACAGAAGGAAGAAGTCACACTGAAATCAGCTTGAAGATGTCATGACAGCATGCTCCAACTAAGAAAAATGAATGAATCAGAGCTGCTTTACAGACCTTACTACCTCTCCGTGGAGTCTTTCTTCTCATTGGAAGTCTAATTGTAGGATAATTTATTTTTGTAACTTTTTTACTGCAGTAGGTCTTACATCAGGAAAGTATACAGATCATTTGTATATAACTTTGAGAATTTTCACATGTAGAACAACTGTGCATTTAGGCCCAGACCAAATAACAAAACCTATAATACCGCAGAAGTTTTGTTTTTCCAACAAATGGCCCCCTTTGTACCTAGTAGCACTGCTTCTGAGTACAAACTGCATTTGCCTCAAGAACCCTAAGTGGCTTTCTTGTTTAGCACAAAATCTTTGTACCCATGGCTAACAATATACTTAGTGGTAAGAGATTGAAAGTTTTCTCCCTCAAATCAGGAACGTGAAATGTTTGTCCACTTTTACCACTACAACTCAACATTATATCAGAAGTTTTAGCCAGAGGAACTGAACAAGTAAAAGAGATGAAAATTATTCAAGTTGGAAAGCAAGAAGTAAAATCACTTCTATTCACAGGGTACATATTTATATATATGTATGTAGAAAACCCCAGAGAATCTATAAGGAAGCTACCCTAATGAGCGAATAAATGCATTTAGTAACCTTGCAGGATAGAAGATGAAGACACAAAATTCAGTAGTGTTTCTGTACATTAACAGTGAACAGTCCAAAGAAAATTGCATTTCATTTACAATTTAATTTATAATAGCATCTGAGAATTTAATACTTACAGATAAATCAGGAGGTAAAAGATTTGTACACTTTCTTTTTGTTAGAAGGGGGTCAGTCAGGGCAGCAGACACTTAAGAGGGGAGAAATTAGGCTTCACCTTTTGAAAGGAGGGCTATCACAGAATTTGTGAACATCTTTTAATCAGTTCCACTATGACTGGGAAAGAGCATGAGGGAGACGTCTGGCATGCAGAAAACATTTTGTTTTCGTCTGGGGAGTGATAACACACATAGGAAATGTAGTACATGTATGCACACATGTGCATTTGTGTATGTGTGAGTTTTTGCTGGAGTGAGTGTTTAAGGTTTGTGGTCCTTATGTACATAACACCTCAAAAAATTGTAATCTTTAAAGTCTGTTGATACTCTCATACAGTAGCCATGTTTAAACTTTTAGCCTCAATAGCTACATTCTGTTACTAGATAATCCATCCCCTGGATAAAAAATTTTATTTTGGGGAAAAATACTGCCCACACGGATGGTATGTAAAGGAAATGACAGTATTGTACATGTACAGTATTACTTGTTAGACATGTAGTAGGAGAGCAATACTTGTTAATAATAAATAGCTAATATATGTGGGATTTGCCATGTGCCAAACAGTGCTTTAAAAGTGTTCAGATACATTAACTGATTAATTCTCCTCAATCCTTTGAGGAAGCTAACATTATCATTTTCATTTCTGTAGACAAGGAAACGAAGCACATAGCGGCTAATTGACTTACTCTGCTGGTGAGTGGCAGAGGAGGGGTTCAAACCTAAGCAAACTTCAGAATCTCTTCTCATTATTATTATACTATCTTGAATAAGTAAATGAATAAACCTCATTAGTTGAACTCAGAAAAGAGATCTATATGTCCGGTTCTCAAATCGGTATAATTTAAATTTATCAGTCTATCTCCCGTTTTTTGAGCAACATTTTGTGTTGATTCTACTTTTAATTTCCTCCCCAGATATACCAGGAAGTAGAAATAAGTTACATAGAATGTGATATTAGAACGGAAAAGGTCAAAGTTTCTGCATCTCTGTTTAACAATTAAGAATACACAGATTGGCATATTAGATCAGATGGTTTCAGCCAAACAAAACTCTCAGAGGCCAGGAGAGGTGGCTCGAAGGATCTCCAGCACTGGGACAGATCTCCAGGCTAAAAGAGTTCAAGACGTGCAAATTATTGACAAGAAAAGAAATTCTAAGGTGTCCAAAATTACAGCAAGATGGAGGATGGGAGGAAGAGACAAGGGAAATCAACCAGTTAGCTGACAGAGGCTGAAACCAACAAAAGATTGACTACATTCTGAAAGTATGTAGAAACTTCGAATCCACTTCCAGCAATTATCTACAAAAAATAGCTGACCACCAGACACCACCATATCCTGCTATGCATGAACTTTGCAGCAAGAAAATAAGTATTTCTTCCTAGGACTCTAGGGACTCAGAGCTTTCCATGTCACCCCCCCCTCTAACTCAGTTTACAGTCAATGTAATATATTCTTTCAGAACAACTTACATCTTTCTTCCCCAAACTCATTGTGTAAAAGAGCCCCCATCATCCCCAGCAAGGCACATGTTTGTCTTCTCCATCTAGCCCTGTGGCTGGTGGTTTACTCTGTGCCCCGGATCTGGTCGTTTTCTGGCTACCAATTGGCTCAGTAAGCCCTTTCTTTCAGAACAAACTGGAAGGTTTTTAACACTATTGACAAGCTATGTTTATCAATTTTAATGAATGTCTGAGGTTAACAAGGCATAATAGTATATTTTTGTTATTCTACAATATGGCTTGTGTTCTGGTATGATTACAATGACAAATTAGTGGTTAAAGTTTTCTGAAATTAATAGGATTACGAAAATAATCTTGGGAAATTAACCAACACGGAAAAGAGCGGATGAAGATTGAGAAAGTAAATTAACATTGTACTGAACTCCTATTTTTTTTAAACCAGTCCCTTTTAAATGGTAATCTTTTAAATTCTCATTACAATCTAGATAGTATTTTCTACTTTACAGTGGTGAAACTTGATACCGAGAGCGGTTTATTCACAGGAGCAGTTCGAGAGCAAGCACTAGCACCCAGGCCTCCTCAAGACAGGTCTCGCTCCAGCACTTGAAGACGAGATGTATCTTTTCTAACAACGCATGCGTTAAAGGAAATCAGTAAAAAGAGTAAAAGTCAGGTTTTTAAAAATTGTTAAATCAGCCCGGCTGGTGTAGCTCAGTGGATTGAGCACGGGCTGGGAACCAGAGGGTCCCGGTTGGATTCCCAGTCGGGGCACATGCCTGGGTTGCGGGCCAGGTCCCCAGTGAGGGCCATGTGAGAGGCAACCATACATTGCTCTTTCTCCCTCCCTTCTCCTCTCTCTGAAAATAAATAAATAAAATCTTAAAAAAAAATTGTTAAATCACATTTATACAAAATTCAAGGTTTAAGAGAAATCCTTCCAAAACAATATGGATTATTTTGCAGCATTCCATAGAAATGCATTTGATCCAAGTTAATTCGTGTCCTGAAAAATAAATTACTTTTAACCTCCATTTAAGCTGAGGCAGTCATTCAATGGCTAGCCATTGCGCTTCCAAGATGAGGCTGGACTTTTATCCTCCCTGTTAGCTGCCCTGCCTTCTTCAGTACCTCGTATTCTCCAAACTCTGCGCGCCTCGGGAATTTCGAAACGGCAGGTTTTGCTACTTCGCACCAACTTGTTAGAAATCCTTGAAATCGATGATTGCGGTGAGCAGCTAAGGAACTCTGAAACAGTGATCGTCTCTAAAATTTTTGCGTGCGCGTGCCCGAATACGTGACGTAAATTGCGCGCCGGCGGCGGCGCCGCCGTAGCGCTCCGTCGCCATAGCGACTGCCCTTGGCAACCGCGAAGCTCCGCAGGCCTTCGGGCAGGCTCTGGGTTTGAGCAGAGAGCTCTGCTCCCCACTTCCCTCGCAACTGTTTTTTTTTTTTTTTTTTTCTTTTTCCTTCTCTTTCCTGTTTTCCCTTCCCCTCACTTCCAAAATCATGGAGGGCGGAACTGGGGATGTTCGAAAGCTTTTCATCTTCGCTACTACCCAGAATTACTTTGGACTGGTGTCGGAACCCTGCAACCAGCCACTGCTGCGCTGCGGTCCTGAACTCAACAACTTCTTGGATGACGGGAACCAGATGCTCCTTAGGGTGCAGCGATCCGACGCCGGAATATCGTTTTCTAACACGGTATGGTTCTCTGCACCCCTGCCCTGAGCTCCCTTTCTGCTCCCTGTCTCACCCAGAGGGATGCCGGGCCCTCTTCAACCTTCCCTATCTGAGCTCTTCAAGAGCCAAAAGCTGTCTCCGAGCTTGCATTCCACCTGACAAAGGAGATTGCCAGTCCACACAGTTAAACCGAACAATTATATTCTTTTCTAGGTTTTCCCCCTAAGGACTGCAGATTGTTTATAACCAAAAGAAAAGAAATACCCCCCCCCCACATTATTTAGTTAGTAAAACATTTTTTCCCACTCTTCTGAAGTTCTTTGAGGCCAATTTTCGTGTATCTTTTTGGGGTTAAACTTTCTGGTTGGAAAGATTAGTTAGGAATTCAGATCTTTTACATAATGGTGAAACAAGGTCTAAATTCTTTTTCGATGTACAATATGTGATGCATTTTTTCCAATTAATTAGACTTTTATTGTATCTAAGGGAAAAAAGCGCAACAAATGAAACTGGCGGCTGGGAGGGGCTCACGTAGAGGCTACTTCGAGAAGATTGCGGAGGGCGGCCCGGCTGCCGCCCCCTTCCGGTCGCGCATACACCCGCGTGCACTCTTTCACGCCTGCCCCGCCTCAGGCGGACTGTTGCTTTTGCTGCGTAGACCCGCCAGTCTCTGGGGCTGGAAACTGAAGCTGAACAAAAGGAATTTATGAATTTGTAAACTTCGGTTTCCTTTTCTTGTCCTTCCGACAGCCTTTTTGTGATGATTGGGTTTCTGGAAGAGTTGCAGCCACGACCTCTGCAGCTGTTATCTATCAGTGGGCAGCCAGCTGGCCTCTTGGGTCGGTTTCGTGGGAGGCCGTCTAGATGGCATTGTAAACGGTTGCGAGCCTGCGGGCCACAAAGATCTGTGGCTGCGGAAATGAACTCAAGAGATACATTCTAGCATCAGGGGTAATCGGGGGATCCTTTAGGTACAGAAAAACCTTGGAGTTTTGTGGGTGTCTCAGGATTTACCAACTGACCCCACTTCCTCCCCAGCCCCAATCTGGAACATCCTGCAAAGTGGGGAGTCAATAGGCTAGTCATATCCAGGAAGTTATCTAATAAAAATGAAAGTTAATGTGTGTCTCGCTGCCCATAAGGAAGCTTACCAATTCGAGTGGGGGGACCTAGGCCAAGGAAAGGAAGGGGGTTGCAGGTGAGACAGACTGAGGGAATCAAAATACCAATGTCCACAAAGAATTCAATCAGTTTCCAAGTGTCTTCTGTAAATATTTAGGTCTCCCAGACCTCCCCTTTTGCTCTTTTCTCTGGTGAGTCCGGCATTCCCCTCCCAGGCCTCAGCAGACTAACTGGGTTGGTTTCTAGGAGTCTGCCACGTGGGACAGGAGGTTGCGACTCACTAGGAGGCGGCCTGAAAATGTTGGAGGGAAGAGGTGGTGCATCTCCGAATCACTGGGTCTGCACCACTGTGCTGAAGTGCAAGGTCCTTGCGTCCCAAGTAATGCCACACGCTGAGGGTCGATTTGTGGTTCCGCCCCCTCAATCCCCAGCCTTTCCTACCTTCACTGGTTTTCCTTGCCAGGGAAACTTTGTGTATACTGGCAGCATCCTCGCCTCCACCCGTTCTGCTGCTGATTTCCCCGGAAGTGAAATCTTGGAAGGTTTATCTAAGTCCAAACTGCTACCAATCCCGGCTCTTTCCCCAGCACTTTATTTCCGAGTTTTTCACATCTTGTCGTTTAACAGCTTGGACCAGCCAGTTAGGACTTTTTTTATTATCACTATGTGATGTATTGATTGATTTACTGCACTGCTGCCTTCCCTGGCAGGATTACTCAAGAAACGCTTGCATTTGTAATCAGGATATATATGTTAATAAGTTAACAAATATGTATGTATTTACACACCTAAGAGTAATACACAGAAAAAATTGCCTCACACATTAAAGGGGCTCATAGGTGAATGAAAGATAGCAAATCACTGACATATTTGAAACCTCTACGTCTGGTGTTCACCCTTATCTCTAGGTCTAATAGTATTTGATACACAGCAAGCATTGAGTACACCTTTGTAGGATGATTGGACCCCATTCACTCCATTCACTGTGAATCTTTAGTCTTGGATTTAATTCTTTACTAGTCAAGTACATTTTTATTTTGATCTCAATATTTGCAAAGCACTTTGCGAGGCCTGGTGGGTTTGTGAAGATATGGAAGGGATGGATAGTCCTGGCTAACATTTCTTTTCTCTTTACACTTGTCAGCCATGGTTCCTAAGCACTTATGTGTGTTGACACATTCAGTATTCACAACAACACTAAGATAGAAACTACTTTTATTTCCATTTTGTAGCTGAGGAAAGTAAGGCACACAGGTTACATCCTATGTGTTAACTATTCCACTTCTCCAATAGGTAATATGTAAGTCAGAATAGGACCCCTGCTTCTCCCTTCCAGAGTGTCGCTCCAGTGGCCTACAATGGCATATTAAACAAATTATAAAAAATTTATAAAATTGGGGCATACTGTTGGAAACATCATTGAAAGTTTAGAGTGTAATAGGAAAACAAGATAAGGGGAGGTCTGAATTTGTCCACAGGTGTCTTGGGTTGGATATTGAAAAGAGAAGCTGTGATTTTGAAAAGTTAAAGCCATTACTAATAGAGCCCAACAATGCATTTTATTTTTAGTCATGTACCACAGTGCAGGGTTTTCATATTTGAAATATTTTATTATGACTTAAGTTGTACTTTGGATGTCTGACAGTCAGCATGATTTAATCATTTATAGTAAGTTAACAAATACTTCTTGAGTGCTGGAAGTGCTGGAAGGTTCTAGGTGCTGGTAATAACGCCCGAGCATGTCAGAGTTTGTCTTCAAGGAGTAACATCTGAGTGGACAAAGAGAGGCTAAAGGCATACACACAGATACATAATGTAGCATAATTTTGAACATTGAAAAGTGCTCGTAAATAAAAATAAAGTAGTGATGGGGGTGGCATAGAGTAGGAAGGAATACCTGTTTGGATTAGTGACCTTCTAAGTGAGATTTGAATGATGAATTGTAGGCATACATAAGATTTAAGGGAAAAGTGTCCTAAGCAAAAGAGATTGTAAGTACCAAGGCTCTGAGGTTGGTCTCACCTTGGTTTCAAGGAGCAGGAAAAAAAATTACAGAGTGATTGCTGCAGTTGAATGATTAACTGGAGAGTGTGGAAGATAATGTCACAGACTGATCATTTAGGACCTTGTACACTTTTTGGGTGAGATAGAAAGTCACTGGTGATTTCAAGCAAGTCACTGGTAATATTGAGCAAGAGAAAGATCTGATCTGGTGTATGTTTCAGGATAGAGGTTGACAAACCTTTCTGTAATAGGCCAGACAATAAATATTTTGGGCTCTGCAGACCATAAGGTCTCTGTGACAAAATCACCTATGCCGTTGTAGTGTGAAAGCTGCCATGGAAAATATGTAAATGAATGAGTATGGCTGCATTCTAATAAAGCTTTATTTTTGGACACTGATATTTGAATTTCATACCATGATCATGTGCCATGAAATATTATTTTTTTGATTTTTTAAAAAATGTAGAAACCATTTTTAGTTTGTGGATGGTATACAAACAGGCAGCTAGTTACAGTGTGTTGATCTGTTATCTGTCCCAGCAGGGGACAGTGGTATTTTGCACCCTCAAAAGGACAACTTTACACCTTGAATGAATAGTTACCAAATAATATATTGTTAATTACGAGGAAGTAGTAGTTGCCAATGACAGAGAAACTGGGAGGAGAGGCAGCTGGGAGTGTTGACTCTCAGTTTTCCTTTTCTCAGGGAACGATGAGCAGCTGTGGCCACCTGAACCTTTGCTTTAACTCTGGCTTTGGCTGGGATGAAACTTACTGAGCTGACTGGCACCCCAGGGAGACTTGGCCAGTGACTATAGTTACTCTTTTCAAAGTATGATCATGAAATATGAATTTTTTTCACATAGGAAAGAAGAGCAAGTTCAAGGATGTGTACTACTTCATTACTAAAGAGTGAATTTTTCAAATCTACAGATCTGCAGTTTGTTATCCCATTTGTTTGTAATTAGAATAAAATGACCATACTAGCAACAGAAATCTAATGTGTGAAAACGAAAATTGGAGTAATGCAGCTACACCAATAAATACCAGATTTTCCTAGCAGCTAAAAAATTAGAATGATTGGCATAAAAGAAAAGTAGCATGAAAACTCACTCATCTATAAGGTGTTTTTCATACAGAGCAGTGAACTTGTTTGAAAGCTTTTTAACGCATAGACTTCTCTTTCTGGGAAAAGAAATAACAAATGGAAATGTGTATGTAATGCGAAAACTTCTTTTGGGCAGTATACTTTTAAGCTAATGGATTTATTACTATTAACTGACCTATTTTAAACATACTTGCTTTAGTAAATTCCAATTTAGTTCATTCAGTTCCAGTGTTAAATAATCTAGTCATATAGTAATTTAATAAAAAATTTGATGATCAAATACTTGTAAAATCAAAATTTTGGATCGAGTAAAGATATTATTTTAAGAGACAACAAAGTTCTTTTTGGTAGTTTTGAGTTTATATACAAGTTAAAAAGAACCTATTAAAATGCTAGTTTCAGGTAAGGGCAATTAAAATCCTTGTTACAGGCTTTCTGAACAAGTGGAGAAGTGTACTTCTCATCAGTGTGTACCTGGGACACACAGCTTTGATCTAAATCTGGCTGGAATAGTTAGTTAGCAGTGTATGTCATCAATATTTCTATAGTGATTTCTGTTTATAAATCACTTATTGGAATAGTTTTATGATACAATAACCTGCAAGTGGAGAAGCCTTTTAAAACCCAGATATTCTTTTCTTTTTTTAAAATTTTATTTATTTATTTTTAGAGGAGAAAAGAGGGAGAAAGAGAAGTAGAGAACATCAATGTGTGGTTTCCTGTCACGTACCCCCTACTGGGGACCTGGCCTGCAACCCAGGCATGTGCCCTGACTGGGAATCGAACCCACAACCCTTTGGTTTGCACTCAATCCATTGAGCCACCTAGATATTCTTAAGGAGCAGAGATAGATTGGTTGTAATATGCTATATAATTATTTTTAAAATAACTATTATTCCAAGGGGTAACATTATTGTAATACAACATTTTAGGAAACATTTCTTTCAAATAACCTTTATGAAGATAACATTAAAGTCATTGATTTATCATTTTAGATTGATTTTGCTGACACAAAGGATAAAGTGCTGGTGTTTTTCAAGCTACGGCCTGAAGTGATTACCGATCAGAATCTACATAATAACATTCTTGTTTCATCTATGTTAGAATCACCTATAAGTTCCCTTTATCAAGCAGTACGGCAAGTATTTGCGCCCATGTTATTAAAGGTGAGTAGAGTAAGTAGAGTCATTAAAAAATAGGTCATTTGGATAAATACTTTCAAAACACAAATGTAAGTATTACTTTATATACGGTTAATATGAGTATTTTAGTTTTTCAATTAAAATACACATTTAAAAATTAAGCTTTGATGACAAATAGAGAGATTGGAGAAACATAAAATAGAATCCACATAATCTCTTATACTGCCATCTGGACTTTTTTCTCCTTATGAGATGAAGTAGTGTCAAGCTTTGAGTGAAGTAGGCATATTAGGACTTAGTTCTTTGATAGTGTTATAGGAGGTCAATTTGATTGGCAAGTTTCTGATAATTATTTGCGCTCTTTTTTTTTTCTTAGGATCAGGAATGGAGCAGAAACTTTGATCCCAAACTTCAGAATCTTTTGAGCGAACTAGAAGCTGGATTGGGTGTAGTGCTACGCAGATCAGACACTGATTTGTCAAAATTAAAATTTAAGGAAGATGACACACGAGGTATACAACCATAGCTTACTCAAAGGAAACCAAAATGATTGTCTTATGAGCATATTAGTAAATGACTACATTTCTTCACAATGACTATTTATTTCCACACTTTTGGATCTGCTCTGAGTCTGAGCTACTTTTATGTGAATAGATCTGTATAAATTTGGAGAAGATGAAAATGTAATCTTTAACAATGTGCAATTATGGAAATAGAAAATATAGTCGGTTCTTGTTTTTTGCGGTAGTTAAGTCCTGTAAAGTCACTGTGAACACTGAATTAGTGAATACTGAACCATGGCTCCTAGGCGGAACGACAGGGTTAGTTTCCTGTGAGTCTCAGGTCATAACATTTTTGTCAACTGCTAAACACATGATTTTGTTGTATGTGTGTTTCTGTTTAAAAACATTTTATTTAATGCGTATTGTTGATTCATTAACATTGATCCAGTGGCCAACAGCATAACTCATATCCAAGTCAGGCTTATCAAACACAAGTATCTTCTCTGTAAGGCACAGGACAGTGTGCTTCTGCTTAGAAATGCCAGAGAGCAGTTCAACTCTGTGCTTGGGGACCATATTAACCAGGGAAGTCACCAAAAAAAGCATGAAAATGTGAGAAATATGGCACTAAATAGATTATAAAAGACTGCATAAAGGATTTTGTTTACTAGGAGATAGGAAATGAGAAGGCAGTGCCTCTTTATTCAGCCTCGGCTGGGAAACTTGTGTCAGGACAACTCAAATTTTTTACTGCTCTGCGCGTGTCTGCAAGTGGCCACTACAGCACTATGAGTATTGATTTTAAGTTACAAGTTAATATTAGCAAGCAGCTACATTAAATGTTAGCAAGTAGGTGAATTTCTAAATCCAGAATCCCGGAATAATGAGGATTGACCTTAATTATATTCCTTATAAAGATAATAGGCCATTGATTTTCATTTTAAAGCCTATTTTATCTGAAGCTAATTAAAATTTTATTATGGCTAGAGAAAACTTGTTACTCATATGAATCATTAATTGAAATGCATGACATATACAAATAATTATTTTAAAATATTGGCTATAGTGTTATTCATTGCTTTATTAGTAAATTAAATGCTTTTTGAATTCCACAGACTTAGAAAGAGTAGTGCATTTGTTCCTAGCATGAGATTAAGAAAGTAGAGATTGTCCAGTTCATTGGAAAATTTAAGCAAATTTAAAAGCAAAACAATTTTAATTTACTTATATTTTGAAATTAAATTGCAAACATTTTTATTAAATCACAATCATTTCAGGTTTGGGTTATATTCAATAGCGTGCATGGTTTTGGAATCAGATTTAGGAAAGCCTGTTGTTGGAGAAGCGAATTCATAGATGTAAGAAGCAGAGTGACAGTGTAGGTATGACTGATTGACAAAAGCATACAGGAACCATGCAGAGCAGTAAACTTGATGTGAAGTATAAATCTGGTGGTGTTACTGTTTCCAGTGACTTCAAGTAAGAACCTTCTGTTGATAGAAATTATAAAACGTATTTTCCTTACATCCTCAAGAATACAGGAAATATGTGAAATCAGCAAATAAATCTGATTACTTTTTGGCTTTTCATTTTAATTGACATATTTTTTTTCCTTTCTCACTTTTTCAGGTATTCTTACACCAAATGATGAGTTCCAGTTTTGGGTAGAACATGCTCATCGTGGAAATAAACAGATTAGTAAAGAAAGAGCCAGTTATTTTAAAGAATTATTCGAAACAATTGCAAGAGTATGTGATTCATACATTTAGATATTAGGCTTTTGATAAAAGTGCTTTAGGATTCTAGTTTTAATAAATTTATCCCTGTATTAAAATCATTACCTGATGATTATGAACAAAATATATCCCTCATATATAGCAAGGTTTACTTAAGGTGTGTGTTTACTATGAGTATAACTTAAAAATGTATACTTTTTTTTTTAAGATTTTATTTATTTTTAGAGAGAGAGGAAAGGAGGGAGAAAGAGAGGGAGAGAAACATCAATGTGTGCTTGCCTCACATGTGGCCCCACTGGGGACCTGGCCTGCAACTCAGGCATGTGCCCTGACTGGGAATCAAACCAGCGACACTTTGGTTTGCAACCCGTGCTCAATCCACTGAGCCACATCAGCCAGGTCTAAAAAATGTGAACTTTTAAAGAAGTTAAATTCTAATCTCTAGTAAATATTTTTCTCAAACATAATTATTTTTCTTCACATTAGATAGGGAAAAACAAAAACTTAATAAACTAACAGAGGCTTATCTATGTGTAGTTAATATATCTTCTTTGGAAAGAATGTTCACTTATTCAAGTTAGCATTTTGAAGTAGCCTGTAACTTAAAAAGTCTTAGTTTTATATTTATTTGATAATTATTCCTTGATGTATCTACAGAGAGATATTAAATAAGTGACCATTTTAATTATGCTTATTAAAAATCTGTTCCTTTCAAAATAAATAGTCATTTTCTACTTGTTTCCAATATTATTTCAGTACTGTTTTAATGAAGTGTTTGAAATGGTTTGAAACTTTTTTTGTAGCATTGATGAAATGTAGAATAAGAAGTCTTGTACTATGATTGTATTATTGGTAATTTTTTTTAAAGAATTTTTTTTTAAGATTCTTTATTTATTTTTAGAGAGAGGGGAAGGGAGGGAGACAGAGAGGGAGAGAAACACCAATGTGTGGTTGCTCCTCACAAGGCCCTCACTGGGGACCTGGCCTGCAACCCAGGCATATGCCCTGACTGGGAATCGAACTGGGACCGTTTGGTTCCCAGCCCGTGCTCAATCCACTGAGCTATACCAGCCAGGGCTGATTGTATTATTGGTAATGTTATACAATACAGCAAATGAAAGAATGAAGATATACCAACTACAATGGATAGTATATTTATGGCATTAAGACTACTTCTACTTGGGTAAATTAAAGAAACGATTCTAGATTTAAAGAAAATTAGGTCAAGCATAAAAATAAATGAATAGATTTTTTTTGCAGTTCTCACTGATTTTCTGGCTTTCATGAAATATATATTTGTGAAAAAACATATAGGGTGTTTATGTAAGGAAGTAATATATCATCTGGTTAAAAAGGAGAAAATAACATGGCAAATATTAGAGTTGTAGCAGTCGAAAAATCTGAGAACATTTTAATTATATTGCCCAAGGTAAATGTATGATTATTTTAAAAAATGAATGAATTTTGGCTTTAGGAGTTCTATAACTTGGACAGTCTGTCTTTACTGGAAGTCGTCGACTTGGTGGAGACGACTCGCGATGTTGTCGATGACGTGTGGAGACAAACGGAGCACGACCCTTACCCCGAGTCACGCATGTTACACCTCTTAGATATCATAGGTACCAGGAATCCTGTTCTATTATTTTTTTCTTTAAATGATCCTTAATGTAATAATTGTTGCTTCCAGTAACTCTTAAAGCAGATCTTATAGAATTATTTAAGTAGATATGTGTATATAGTTGGTTACTTTAAATCATATATCAAATTCTTAGACCATTAATTCAGCTAAATTTACATAGAATTTTAGTCCCTGTGCATGTATGAATTTTGATTTTTTTTTTGGTAATGAACTGAAAAGTTCTTTAATATATTGGCTTATAAGTCAATATTAAAAGTGCAAATACTTTTGAATCAGAAAACGCCCTTCTCATTATTATCCTAAGGAAATATTAGATAAGTACATAAGGTGTATGAATAAGGATATTGATGGCAGCATGATTTGTAACAAATAGCAATTGAGAATTTGTTATATAATGCTACATCTATACAGCAGGCTCCTAGCCTTTAAAAAGTGTATATGTATTTCTGCGCTTTAAAGATGTACGTGATCTACTGCAAGATGCAAAATATTTGTGTTTTTTGAAAAATATTTGTTATTAATGGTGCTAGTCTAAGGGTGTACATATGGTATTTCACAGAACCTTAGTTTGACAATTTGTGCATTTATTTTGTCAAAAGCAGGTATTCTGTAGTTTTTGTAAAAAGACATTTCCATGGAAAAGTTTGTTTTATGTTTTATTAGGTGCTTCATTTGGAAGATTTGTTCAGAAAAAGTTGGGAACTTTGAACCTATGGGAAGATCCTTATTATCTTGTGAAAGAAAATCTGAAAGCTGGTATTTCCATTTGTGAACAGTGGGTGATTGCCTGTAATCATCTGACAGGTCAAGTATGGCAGCGCTATGTTCCTCATCCATGGAAAAATGAAAAATATTTCCCTGAAACAATTGAAAAATTTGGCAAACGCCTTGAAGAGGTATTATTTGATTATTTGGCTCTTTGTCTTCAAGTGTGAAGTATGTCCTCATTTGTTAATGAATGCATTTTTTAATTAAAAAGCACTACACATCTGATAGGAACTATTCATATTTTTGGGAGAGAATAACAGTTAAAGTTCACGTGAAGTAGTTTATGGCCGTCATCTGGTACAGCCGGGTGCAGAGTGGACGTTCACTGCGTGCTGGTCTCCACCTCCTTTCTTTTCCTCCCCGTGTGACTGTTCAGCTTGTAAGTTGTGAGCTTCTATTGTGTTCTTTGTTCTAAAACAGATAATCCACTTGTCCATATATATGGGAGCTATCAAACATTCTCTTGGTGACTGAAGTTATTTTTAAGCAGGGCAGCTTTTTAGGGGCTATTCAATGGAAATATTTGAAACAGCTGCTTAATTATCATATGTTACGAGTTTCCATATAGGACTTAATATTTTATTTATTTAGCTTGAAGTGACAGGGAAAATAAGAATATGCAAAGATTGCAAAGCTGACTTTATCCTTTTCTGCTTACGGGAACCATAGTTATTTGGGGATTTTTAAAACCTTTTTATCATGAAAAATTTTAAACATACTTAATAGTAGTATAATGAATGCCAATGTTATCTATTACTTATTTTCAACAGTTTTTGACATTATTCAGTTCGTATTCCATCTTTTTTTACCCTTCCTTTATTTTTCTTTTGCTAGAGTATTTTCAAAGCCAATTCAAGAAATCATATACTTTCATCCTTAAAACATAACCATAATACCACTGTAACATCCAACAAAATTTAATAATTTCTTAATATTATTTTAAATCTAGTACCAATGTTCATTTTTTTCTGATTGTCTCAGCTGCTTCATAGATTCTTTTCCACTTTTAGTTTGACATATGAGTTTAGGTATGTTTAGCCTGATCCAGCTGTTACTGTGTTCTCCGTCAATTTTTCCTTAATGATTTTAGCAGCCATTAATGACCATGGGGAGATATAAAATGGGGATTTTATAATTCTGTTCTTTCTACATTTGTTACTGATGATGGAAGAACTTTTCCTCATCAATTTATTACTTACTTTGAAATAAAGACTGTAGGAATCTCAGTAGACAATTACTTCTTTCCTTTTATTTATCACTTTTTAGAATAATGAATTAATAAGTTAATATCATAGTAAGTTCCACAGGCAATCAATGAAATGTTTTTCAGTAGTATTATTATGATCCCATGAGTTGTTATATTTTATGTATTTTCATCCATTACAGTTATTATTTTATTTAAATTGTTTCGAGTTTGGTCAGTGAGTGCCTCCTGTAAGCTGGCTGTTATGTCATTTTGAAATGAATCCAGTATTTCTTTGATAATTTCCTTATTTTCAGGCCCCCCAGATTGTACCAGCCCATCTTTTGCATTTTCTGTCTCATACCTGGAATTAGTCATTTCTCCAAAGAACTTGGTTCTTTTTAGTGGAAAATGGTATTTAGCAACAAAAATTTGGTTGGGGAAGTGTTAAATTTTACTTAGTTATCAGTGTTTTTAGGCCTTTTTAGTAGTTAGGATTTATAAACTGGTGTTTTGTTTTAGCAATATAAAGAATAAATCATGAATTTGTACTGATATTTTTGACTCAAATGGAAGAATATAATGTTTTTAGTTAACCTTTTAATCACTTTTGATTGTTGGTGGAAATTTTAAACACAAAATACAATAATTTGTTTTCCCGCTGTTTGTAAATTGTGCATAATAGAGTTGTTAATGTTGTTTCATTATCAGAATTGCAATTTAATGCATAATTGTGAATATCAGAGATACTATATTAAGGAAGAGAGAAACTAAAACTTCAATGAACTTTAAGCGTAGTTTAAAAATACTTAGATTTCAGCCCTGGCAGAATTGCTCAGTTGGTTGTATTGTCCTGTGCTCCAAAAGGTTGCAGGTTTGATCCCTGGTCAGGGCACATACCTGAGTTGTGGGTTTGATCCCTGGTCAGGGTGCATACAGGAGGCAACCAATTGATGTTTCTCTCTCTCTATCTCTCTTTCTTTCTAAAATCAATAAAAACATGTCCTTGAATGAGGATTAAAAATAAAAAGTAAAAAACATCAGTAAACATACCCTTGGGTCAGGATTAAAAAATATTTAGATTTTATATATTTTCACTAGATTTGAGCACACTGATGTGTTGATGTAGTATGTATCACTTTCAATATTGGTGAGTAGTAATTCTCAAAATTAGTTTCAGTTTTATTGTTTATCAGAGAACCTAGGTAAAGAAATTCTTGCCCAGTGTATTTAGGTTTTAGCCTTATTCGTGTAGATTTATTGATTTAAATAAAATTGTTGTTTTAATATTTTATGTTTTAGGTCTTGGCTGTTAGAACAATTCATGAGAAGATTCTCTATTTTTTACCTGCTAGTGAAGAGAAAATCTTGGCTCGAGTATTTGAACCTTTCACTGGCCTGAATCCGGTGCAATATAATCCATATACTGAGGTTGAATATATATGTTTCTAAATATAATTTTCTGCTTGTTTTGTTATATCTAAAGGAAGATCTTAAAAATAATAAAGTCTAACAATATCCATAATTTGTTTAGCCTTTATGGAAAGCTGCGGTGTCACAATATGAAAAAATTATTGCTCCTGCAGAACAGAAAATAGCAGGAAAATTGAAAAATTATATTTCAGAAATTCAAGATAGTCCCCAGCAGGTAAAATCCTGAAGTATTTTACTTTTAATATGTTTAAGCTACTTTAGGAGATATATAAGTATTTGCCAAGTCAATCCACTTGGGATAAACGTATACTTATTTTATTTTATATTAGCTTCTTCAAGCATTTCTGAAATATAAGGAGTTGGTGAAACGTCCAATTATAAGCAAAGAATTGATGTTAGAAAGAGAAACTTTACTGGCAAGGCTTGTGGACTCAATTAAAGGTAAAAGTTTATCAGAGATTATAGTATTTGCTTGAGAAAATATTTTTGTAGGTTACTTTTTTCTTTTTTGTATACCCTTTAGGATTAAGAATACATTTATGGCCTGTATTTGCTGAAGGTTAATTTATTATTTCTGTTACAAATGACACATTTTTGAAAAATTACCTTATATTTTTTTCTCTGTCTCATTTGGTATGGCAAGGTCCCTGAGAGTAAGAGAACAACTCTTATTATTTTTCTGTTTACAACATTTGACATAGTTCTTGGAACATGGAGGGCATTTAGGAAATCTTTGATGAAGGTATTATCATTTATTTGAATTAAATTTTATAGATTTTCGATTAGACTTTGAGAATCGATGTCGAGGAATCCCTGGTGATGCATCTGGACCACTTTCTGGCAAAAACCTTTCAGAAGTTGTCAATAATATAGTTTGGATTCGTCAGTTGGAACTGAAGGTATTCATTTTAATAAAAGTTGAAGAATAGTATTGTAAAATGTGCTAAATTAATGTAGAAGTCCCTCTAGACCTGTGGTGAAAATATTAAAAAAGCATTTTCTATTTTCCTTGGCATATCCATCTAATTTTTATGTGAAATGTAGAATTCTGAGAAACTGTGCAGAAGTAGGTTGTGATGATTCTTCTCCTTCCTTGTACAGAGATAATTATCAAATAATTTGTCATTCTACTTGCATTTGTTCCAGGTGATTGTCTTCTTGAAAAAAATTGAAGAGAAAAGCATCCTTTAAACTGCACAGATAGACAGAGTATTATAAAGACTAGCATGTTTAAGATTTCTACTTATTCAAGTTTGTATTTTGGATGTTTTATTTTCTGGAATCATCTGCTGCTTAATTTTGTCCATCAGCTTTCCAGGGTGCCTAGTGTTCTTTGTAAAGTTATGAAGAAATGGAATTTCTTTCCTTTAAATTGCCCTTCAAATTGGCCTAAGTATTGTTTGAGGTATTAACCAGAGCATGTAGCAAAGAGCCCAAATTGCTGTTTAGCCTGTTTAGGAGTATTGCTGAATTTCCCTTATCTTGCCTTTCAGATTATGATGCCTTGTATGCATTACCCACTGTTTGCTATCCTGAAGTTGTATAATTTAGAAGCAAACTAGGTTGATATTACTGTATTCACTGGAAAATATTCCATTGTATTGTTTATAGATAAGTAGGAAAATAATTTCTGAATCACAGATCAGAGAAGTGGCTTATTTTATGCTAATTTTGTTAGATTTTAAATAATAAATATTTTTGTAATTTGGCTTATTAAGGTGGATGATACCATCAAGATAGCAGAGGCCCTTTTGCCTGACTTGGCAGGATTTCGCTCTTTTCACCGAAGTGCCGAAGATCTCTTAGACCAGTTTAAACTGTATGAGCAAGAACAATTTGATGATTGGTCCAGGGATATTCAGTCTGGTTTATCTGATTCTAGATCTGGTTTGTGGTAAGTTTAAACATACTAATCTTTGTATTATTAATCCACATGGTAAGATGGAATTGATCATCTCAGTTCTCTTTCTTTCTTCAAACTTACTGCTTCTTCTTTAATTATTTTCTTACTTTTTGTTTATCAATTTTGAAGTCTTTAAGGTTGGCAATTTGATGACATAGTTGGTTGACTGCCTTCCCCTTGTTTTTCAGGTCTGTTTCTCGGAGCGGCAGATTCCCATTTTGGAATTAGGCTTTCCCTCCTCTATGATTTTTTTGTTATTGGTATTGATATATATATGTTTTTCTACCTTTTTACATTAATATTGTATATGCATTTGCATATATGCATATACACATATTGTAAACTGTAATGTTTCATTAATTTTAATCTTTTGGGATGGGGAGTATTTCCTTATGGTACCAACATAGTTCCTAAGGGTCTGGTAAATATTGAGTTACATTGAATGTAATTTAATTGGTCAACCTTATTATTCCAATGGGTATTTAAAATGGATGGTCTAGAAAAACCATTGTTTTTTTGTTCTGGTATACTTTACCAGCATATTATTATCTGTATTTTTAAAGACTTGTCATGTTTTAGTTTTTAGAAACTTGTTACTTTTTAAAAGTAACTTCTCTATAATATGAAATTCTGTTTATTTCCCCTATATTGATACAGAGGCCAAAAATGTAGCTTCTTAAACTGAACAATAATTGTTTTCCCTTTATATTGCATTCTGGTTGTGCAGGAAGAATATAAGAACCAGAGGGTGTAGAGCATAATGCTATAACATCTTGCCATTTAACTCTCTCCCTTTCTGTCCTGAACCTAAAAAAGGAGAGATTCTCCAGTCCAAAATTTAAAAAAAAAGCATGTTTTAGTCAGTAATTTTGGAATGCATGCACACTTTCGTCACCCAGCTCTGGTGGAGATCTGCTCTGCACCAAAGGACCGCGCTGCTGTGCAGGGCCTGCTGCACTTTGCTCAGCCCGGTGCTTGTTCCCAGTTGACAATGAAATACCCTGTCTCTTGCTTTCTTTTTTCTTTTTCTTTTCTTTCTTTTTTTTTTGTAAAACATTATTATCCTATAAAGTCAGTGTGTTCTGGAAAATATTTTAGGTTATGGTGGTATGTAGAAGCTAATTTTGAAGATAAGGTTCAAATAAAAGCAAAAAGGATCACTGTGATAGTTTTCTGACAGGCTTTTTATGTTCATAAGAGGAAAGTTTCAGCTAAATCATTATTTTAATCCACTTTAAAGTATACCTTGTTTATGTGTTATTAAATAAGCTGAATATATTTGTTTTTTTATTTTCAGTAGCCTGCTTTGTAAGACCTGTGAGTTCTTTTAATGCTGGAAGTGATTTAAAAGAATGAACATTATATAAACCTGAAAGAAAAGGTCATGAAAACGTAATACTTTATGCTTAATTACCTCAGCTTAATTTTTACAATCCATGCCGACGAGAGTGCCCCAATGTAGAATGTGGAGTTGTAGCCTTTACAAGACACAAACAAAGGACAGGCCTTAGATGATGAAACAAAGAGTAGAGAAATGAAACTTCTGACTATTCTGTGCCTCCCATTTTGATGTTCTTATCATTGTTCCTTTAGTAAAAGTATTAAAGAAGCAATTAGGAATAAAATAATACCTTTTAAAAAATGAGTCAAACTTTTTCTCTTTTGGGTGGATATGATGTCTTTTTTGAGTTTCAGCTGACGGTTGAGAGATTGAGTTTTCTGACTTCACAACTGATTGGTTGAAGTATTAATGTTATATCTTAGATGTTGCAGGCGTATTGTCAGGATCTGAATTGTGAGATACTATAAGAAAAAGATCCGGTTGAAAACTATAATTAAATATTGTTTGGATTTACTTTATATTTACAGAACAGTTGTAAAAATGATTATTTTTTCATCAGAAGAGTGAGAACATAAAACTTAAAGTTATTCAATTTCTTTTGTAGCATTGAGGCTAATAGTAGAATTATGGAATTGGATCCTAATGATGGATCATTCAAAGTGCATTATTCAGATCGGTTGGTGATTCTTCTGAGAGAAGTTCGTCAGCTTTCTGCACTTGGCTTTGTTATTCCTGCAAAAATACAGCAAGTTGCAAACATTGCACAGAAATTCTGCAAGCAAGCAATTATTCTTAAACAAGTATGGAATTTTATATTTGAAAACATGGCTATTCTGAGTTCATCGCACGGGATATTTTAAGGGCTCTGTTTTCTACTTTTGGTGTTTTAGTCTAATAGAATGACACTAAGTTATAAGAATAACACATAAGTTAATACTCTTATGAATTGATTTGCTAAATAATCACACTACAAAATTTGTTTTGTAAACTATATAGGCATTTAATAATTTAAAGTATTATTATTGCTTTTCATCTTAAAAGCTTTTAGAAAAATAGAACATTCTCTGTTTTTCATCTTTCTCTTACGTTACTTGTGTGAGTGTTGAAGGACCTTTTAATTAGAGGGAGTCCTCTGCCTGCTTTCGAGGGGCATATTCTTAGAGAATTACTAGGTTGATGGACTAGTCTCTGTTCTTGGTCATTTCCTCAGTCTACCTGTTCAGCACATTGCCATCACATCATTTACTTGTTTAAAACCAAGTATTATCACCTCATTGTAGCTTCTTGGTACAGTGTACAAGGCACTTCTTAATTTTGCACTGACTGTCCTTACTGGTTGTGACCTTAACCACCTGTATTCTTTCCCCCACATTGCACCCTGTGGCTGTTTGAATGTGTCTCCATGCACTGATATCTGTGCCTTCTGATTAGAAAACACACAGTCTTCCTTTAATTCTCAACTCAAAATTCACTTTCTTTGTTGTGACTTCTTTTAGTTGTTGCTTATTCTGTGTGTAACATGCAAATCACTCTTTTTTTTTTTTTCATTTTTTCTCTCACTTGATTATTAGGAACAGTGTCTTGTTTTAGGCTAATGGAATGACACTATGCTCTTTCACTTACTCTTTCATTCAGCAGAGTCATTGAGCACCTGTACTACCAGGCACAGTGTAGTGAAAATATAAAAATGAATATATTGCTATCATACTCTGGTGCAGGGTTTCTCAACTTTTGACATTTTGCACCAGTTCTTTTTTGTGGGGCCGTATTGTGCATTGTAGGATGTTTTTAGCAGCATCTATGGCCAGTAGCATGTGCCTAGTTCTGACAATCAAAAGTATCTCTAAACATTGCCAAGTGTCAGCTGGGGAACAAATTAGCCATGATTGAGAACCAGTGATCTAGTGTGAAAGAGCAGACTAAACATTGAATTCTCATTAAATATGAAGCCTTCTGGTAGATGGCCTTATTTATGTTAAATTCCTCACTGGTCTCATTAGGGATCAGATTTGTAACATAGTTTTCCTAGTGCCAAACAGTTAGCAAGTTATGAAGCTGAGATTTGATACCAAGTCTCTCTGACTCCAAAGCCCATATTTATTCCATTATGGTTAATAGAGAGATGGCAGATATGTAACTATATAGATACAATATTTAATGAGTACTATATTATAGATGTTCAGAAAGTCATGTGACAGTATAGAGGTGGTAACTTTCAGTTATTTTCCTGGGTCGGAGTAGAGGGAGTATCAGATAAATCTTGACAGAGGAATGGTGTTTGATGTGAGTCTGGAAGAGTATACATATATTTCATTAAGAGCACAGGGAGTTGCAGTAGGTGATCATTTCAGAGAGAGGGACTACATATTCAGAAGCAGAGAGTCTTGCTCATGTTGTATCCTAAGTATTTAGCTCAACACAATAGGAGCTTAGAAGATGGATGAACGATTATATAGTATTTGAATTTACCCCTGGAAGAACAACTGGGAAAGTCTATTTGTATGTACCTTCACTCATGAGCAGATACTTAGCTAGAGTAGGGGGTGTGAAGGGGGATGCTGGACAGATAGTATTGCCAGGTTGTTGTAATAGTGTATGTTCTGTTGCTTCTGGTTTTCCAGATTTCGGACTTTATTCATAAATGTATTGGGATTTTACTGGAAGGTTTTGCCTAAGCAAAAGGTATATGATTTATGTTTAAGAAAGGACCACTCTGGTTGCTTTGAAAGCTTTGCATAGATAACAGGAGGCCCTGATTGAAAACACAGGGACCAGTTAGGAGACTGTTGCACTGGCCTTGCCAAGAGATGAGGGTGCTTGGATTGGGATGGGATTCACAGGGGTGGGCAAAGTGGTTGGATTCAATATATATTTTAATATTGATTATATCGATATAGTCAATAGACTTCACATTAATATTGGATGTGAGAGAAGAGTAAGGACGATGCAAAGATTTTTTTTTGGCCTGAGAAATGGATAATTCATTGTGTTATATAATGAAAAGGGAAGGGGACAGGTTTGGAGAGTTGCAAGGGTAAGAGTTCTGTTATTTTAGCACTTAACATGCTTCACTGGTTTCCTTTGTGTTCTCTATGAGACTGCACTTCTTGAGTTCAGGAACTAGGTTTTTATAATCTTTGTTTAATCGGCCCTTGGGACATGGCACATTATAGGAATTGAAAACATATTTGTTGATTGTATATAATAATACACACAGAAATGCTATAGGGGAAAGCTATTTTTTTGTAAATCTTAGAATTGCCAAGTTATTATTTCTATCCAATTAAAAATGAAGAACAATAAAGAATTAAGTGTGCTATTTGTTAATGAGTTTTGCTAATTGGATTTTTACTTTGTAGGTGGCACATTTTTACAATTCTATTGATCAACAAATGATTCAAAGTCAGAGACCAATGATGTTACAATCTGCTTTAGCATTTGAACAAATAATTAAGGTAAATGGCCTTTTCATGTTATTATAATTGGTTTTTGCATGTGAAGTGTTTTTCATTTCTTACTTTTTTAGTATACACTTCAGCTCAATATCGCCATTGATCTAAGGCTTTATTTTGCTCCCCAAATGACTTCTTTCACTTTTAACAAGTAATTTTTTTTCCAATTGTAGGTTTATACAGTTAATAATGTTTCATATATTTTAGTGCTGATTTTGATCAATTGAAATAGTATGTATAGTACACGATTTGTGTGCCATTATACTTACTTAGTCACTGAATCCTTATACACAGGACTAGTGTTTTTCCATCATCTCCTAATTTATTTATTTATTTAAAAGGAGAACATGATTATATTTCAATACAACCTCTGTTCAACCTAAAAATAAAACACCACAGTAAAATGATAGCAAGAAACATGGTATTGAATTTGCAATACATGGCAAATGGTTAACATCTTTAATCATAAATGAGCTTTTATAAACCAGTAATAAATACAGTAATTTAAGGTTTATTGCTCTTTATCTGTGCCTATAGAAATATCAACACATTGGAAATTAGGAAAACCCACGATAGTTTTAAATGTACATGTTACCTATGTGGCTGCTAACTTTTTGAAATCCACATTTTTAGTTTTCATAAACATGAAATATTTGAAAAATTATATAGAAGAGGAATATATCCTTTTATTCTTCTTTTATTTGAAAGTAGAGAACTAGTTGTGTCATGGTCCTCAAGACCAACTACCCCTGGGTCCTGTGCTTTGTTAGGAGGGCTCACAGGACCGACTAGAGTTAAGTTGTACTCGCAACAGTAACTTATTTCAGTGAGAGGATGCAAAACAAATCAGTGAGAGGAAAGGTACAGGGGGGAAGACCCGGGGAAACCAGGTGGAGCTTTTCAGAGTCCTCTCCCCGTGGAGTACACAGGGCATGATCAATTCTCCCAGCAACAGGTCGTAACACAGTGAGCTGTTGTCTTGCTGGGATGGGTGATAGCAACTTAATGCCCTGGTTTTATTGGGGGCTGGTCATGCAGAAATCTTCAGCCTAGTAGGTTCCCAGAAGAACATCAGTGTTCAGCATAAGCCATATTGTTTAGGTATAGTGAGCCATTCTTAAAAGTTAGTGGGATGGGAACCCTCCCAGAGTCCTACTTCTCAGATGCTTGCTAAGGGCCGATCTGTTAAGCAGGGATAAGGATCAGACTTGCTATGTTAACTCTTTTCTGCATGCTAGTACGCAGGCTTGAAATGAACTAGAAGTTATATAAATCTACATGAAATCTCTATATAAAGTTATATAAAACCTATAAAAGATAGATATTATAAAAAACATTTTTTCTCATTGCCAAAGCTCAATACAAGTTTATAATGGAAAAACTTAAAAAATACAGGTAAACAAAAAAAGAAATAAATCATCTTATAATCGTACCACCAAGGGATGGCCATTTTTAACAGTCTGGTGTATATACTTTTAAACCTTGTTTTCTATGCATATTTACAAGTGTACTTTTTGAAAATGGGATCATATTTGATTATTTTGACCTTTTCACCTAATACATAAATTATATTTGTAAGCCTTTAGAACTTTTTCTTTTCTAATAAATGTATTCAAAATAATATCTTGATATTTCTGAAGAGAAAACTTATTTTAAGAAATTGGGTAGTGAAAACTAAATAATTATATATAACATATGTTAAGTGAGATTTAGTAGTGGATAAAAAAACTGAGATAGGAGGAGAGAGACACTCAGATTCGTTATAATTCTCTGGTCGCTCACTATATTGTAGAAAATTGGAGGGACTCTATTTTCATGCCCTCAAGCAATCTAACGTTAAGTTGTACGTAGTAATTATCAATAAATGCTTTTGGACTGATTCACAGAGTATTTTACTGAGTTTATTATATAATTGTTTAGTTATATTTATTCATCAGCTCTTTACTGAGGGTCTACTGTATTCCAGAAATTTGCTCTGCCTTACCCTTACTTCAAGTGAAGTATGGAAACCTGACTTCTTTTACGTCTCTTTATCCTCTCCACTCTTACATATTTTTCTTAGGTAGTTCCTCTACGTATGTAGAACACCAGATCAGATGGTGTTATGAAATTTTTGTTTTAAATAAGATTTGAGAAACTCAAGAGAAGTAGGATAGTTCAGCCCTGTGGACATTATATTGGCAGGGGAGTGAGAGTACGGCCTGCTTTTGCCAAGCAGGGGACGGAACTTCAGCTCTTCCCTTGGTTCCACTGAAACTGGGGAGAGGGTGGTTTTCCCATTGGTGTTGGCTGGAGTAGGTTGGCTATTCCTACAAAGATCTGCCATGAGGCCATTGTGTTCCTTGTCCTTTGGCTAGAGGACATAGGCATTTCTGGAGTTTTATTTGTCTGTCCCTATGGGTAGTTCCAGGTTGCAGGCTTCTCCAGTGTCCTTTCCTGGAGATATGGGAGGCAAAAAAGAAACGTAGGTGTCTTGTTCCTCCACTTCCAAGGTTTGTTGACTGTCTTCTAATTTCTACCTTTCACTTTTCCTGTGCTTCTTTATTATGTTATGTATGGGGTTTTTTACTTGTAAGAGGGAGACCTGGGAGGAATGGGGCTGCTCAGTGTTGGCCCAACTGCCTTCTCATATATAAAATGGAAAATTTATTATATGTTCTTTTTATTGTAGGTTGTTGTTAGGAATAATTGGACTTGTGGTGTATTTGAATTTTAATGTTGAATTTTTTGGAAAAAAGTCATTTAAGTACTTAATGTCATTTTGTTGTGCCGTAGAATTCAAAAGCAGGAAGTGGGGAAAAGTCACAGATTACTTGGGATAATCCTAAAGAATTAGAAGGCTACATTCAAAAACTACAAAATGCTGCTGAACGACTTGCCACTGAAAATAGAAAACTGAGAAAATGGCACACTACATTTTGTGAAAAGGTATACTTTATAATTTTTTTTTTTTTTGATTTTATTTTTATTTATTTTTATAAGGGAGGGAGACAGAGAGGGAGAGAAACAGCAATGTATGGTTGCCTCTCACATGGCCCTCATGGGGACCTGGCCTGCAACCTAGGCATGTGCCCTGACTGGGAATTGAACCGGGACTGCCTGGTTCCCAGCCCGCGCTCAATCCACTGAGCTACACCAGCCAGGGCTACTTTATAATTTTTTAAATTGAATTTATTGGGGTGACTGGTTAACAAAATTATACAGGTTTTAGGTACACAGTTCCACCACACATCTTCTGTACACTGTGTTGTGTGTCCACAGCCCCAACCGGTCTCCTTCCGTCACCATTTACCCCCGATATCTGCCTCCAACTCTCCCCTCCTCCAGTCCCCTGGCGGTCACTATGCTGTTGTCTCTGTCCATGAGTTTTTTCTTTTTTTTTTTCTTTTTTGCTAAATCCTTCCACTACTACACCTAGCCCCCAGCACCCCCTCCCCCATGACAGCTGTATTTCTATGAAACACACTATTGGTATCTAAATAGGAATTACAGTGAATCTATAGATTGCTTTAGTTAGTATGGATATTTTAATGTTAATTCTTTCTATCCATGGACATGGTATATGCTTCCACTTATTTGTGTCTTTTTTGTTTTTTTCTTCATTATGTTACAATTTTCTGGGTACTGGTCTGTTATATCCTTGGTTAACTTTATTCCTAGATTTTCTTCTGAAGCAATTTTGAATGGGATTGTTTTCTTAGTTTCTTTATCTGATAGTTCATTATTGGCATATAAAAATGCAACTGATTTCTGGGTATTTACTTATATCCAGCTACTTTATTGAATTTATTTATCAGTTCTAGTAGTTTTTTGTGGAATCCTATGGTTCTCTGTATACTCATGCAGTATCATGTCATTTGCAAATAATGACAGTTTTACTTACTCCTTTCCAAACTAGATGCCTTTTATTTCTTCTTGTCTATTTGCTATAGTTGGGACTTTTAGTACTATGAAATAAGAGTGCTGAATAAGGGTGAAAACAGACATTCTTATCCTGTTCCAGTCTTATGGAAAACACTTAACAGTTTTTGCCCATTGAGTATGATGTTGGCTGTGGGTTTATCATATATGGCCTTTATTATGATGAGGTATGTTCCCTCTATTTCCACTTTGCCAAGCATTTTTATCATAAATGGATGCTAGATTTAATCAAATGCTTTTTCTGCATCTGTTGATATGATCATGTGGTTTTTATCCTTCATTTCATTTCTATGGTGTATCACACTTATTGATTTGTAGGTATTGTGCCAACCTGGCATCCCTGGAATGCATCCCACTTGATCGTGGTGTGTGATCTTTTTAATGTATTTCACTAGTGGTAATCTGTCTATTCAGATTTTCTCATTCTTCCTGCTTCATTTTTGGAAGATTGTATGTATCTAGGGATTTATCTCTTTTGTTCAGAAATAAAATTAAAGAGCTATGAATAGTATTTTTAAAAAAGTAATTAGGATGTAATTTAAAATAACTTCTTATCTGGAGACAATTTGAGCCTTAAAGTTGCAAAAACAGAACAGTGTTCACAGTTACCCTTTCACACAGCTTCCCCTGTTGTTAACAACTTATGTAACCACAGTACAGTTAACAAAACTAGGAAATACACTGTTTCTGAATTTCACAGCTTCTCCACAATGTCTTTTTTTTTCAAGGATCCAATCCAGGATCCTCCCTTGAATTTTGTTGTTGGGTCTCTGCAGTCTCCTTCTCCTTATTCGTTCCTTGTTTTTCATGACCTTGAAACTTAGGATGAGTACTTGCTACTTATTTTGTAGGATATCTTCAGATTTGGATTATATGGGTTTTTCATGATTGGATTAGGGTTATGCAGTTTGGGCGGGAATACCACAAAAGTGATGTTTTGTCTTTCTCAGTGCATTAATCAGGTATTGATTTGTCATATTTTAGGTTGAGTTAACATTGATCACTTAGTTAATTAAGGTGGTGTCTGTCCAGTTTTTCCACTGAAAAGTTACCTATTCAGGTGACACTTTGAGACTATTATGCTCTTATTTTTAATAGGTGGTAATTCTTATGAATATCGATCTGCTTCGGCAGCAACAGCGTTGGAAAGATGGATTACAGGAATTGAGAACTGGCCTGGCAAGTGTGGAAGCGCAGGTAGAGTGCGTTTTACATCCTGTCTGTGCTTCAAAGCGTGGCTGTTTCAGAATAGTGGATACATGAACTGACGTACAGTTTATAAAGGTTACTGATAAATCTTTACTAATCAATTTCTGCTAAAGCTGGAATTGGACCGAATTATAGATAAAGACCATAAAATAACATTGAATTCACATTTAAAAATATAAAAAGTTTCTATTTGTCTTATGGAATGCCATATCTCTCAGTTCAGAGTTAATAATTTTTCTGACTTGGTGCCTACATATCTATCATTTTTCAGTTTCAGGTGAGTGTGACCTTTGTAGAACACAAAGTTAAGTTTAGGTAGAAGCTTAATGATTAAAATAACTCTGTATCAGAACTTTTTTTCTTTCTTGGGCAAAATTTTAGTGTTACACACATTTCAGTATAAGAGGTGTTGTTTACAAAAGTGGCTAGCACAAAGCCTGCTACATGGTGTGTGTGTGATCTCTGTTGAATATGCGTTGTATCTGCTGTATCTTACACATTACACATGTGTTTCAGTTCTTAGAACTTTAAGAAAAAACAAAAATTAAAATATTAGAATTGATATGTTTATGATTATGTAGAAGCAAAAGAGCATGTAAACTATCCTGAGCACTCTAACATTTTAAATTTAACATGTTTTAAAATGTGGAAAGATTGTTTAGGGGGTAAGAAGGGAAGAAAAGATCTATACTTGATATGGATTTTGAAAAAAGACTAAAAAGTTCACAAAAAAACCTGTTGTTCCAGTTAATGTTTTCATAAAATAAAGCCAAAATATAAATCTATTTAGTATTAACTTATTTTTTTAGTGTTCTATCTATAGACATGAATATTAGAGATTTTCTTTTTTAACTCTATATAAACTCTCATGCTACAATTAGCAATTTAGGAGTTGCATATTTTAAAATCAGTTTTTTTATTGCTTATAATTTTACGTGATGTGAAAGAATTAAATGAAAAGACTCACTCTACTACCTATATTTTTAAATAAAAAATGTAAATATAACCTATTAGGGATTCCAAGCAAGTGACATGCATGCGTGGAAACTACACTGGAATCATCAACTGTACAAAGCTCTGGAGCATCAATATCAGATGGGCTTAGAAGCACTTAATGAGAATCTGCCAGAAATAAATATAGACTTAACGTACAAGTAAGATTTTTTGAAACCCATGTTATTTTTGAATCTAAAATTTTCTAATACTTTATATTTTAAAGTTACTTATTTACTTTCAGACAAGGACGGTTGCAGTTCAGGCCTCCTTTTGAAGAAATTCGTGCTAAATATTACAGAGAAATGAAGAGATTTATCGGCATTCCTAATCAGTTTAAGGGAGTGGGTGAGGCAGGAGATGAATCTATTTTTTCTGTTATGATTGATAGAAATGCAAGTGGATTTCTTACTATTTTTGGGAAAGCGGAAGATCTATTTAGGAGATTGTCAGCTGTTTTACACCAACATAAGGTATGGAACATGTAATTTTCCATCCTTCTGTTATACTGTTTTACCAGATTTGTTGAATTAGTATTAAATGTACAAACCAATAGTTTATCTTGAGTGGCATGAAATAAAAATATTGCAAACCAGAGAGCCAGAATTATGGATTCTTATACAAGGTAGATTTATGTCTTTGACTATTTGAAGATTGAGAAACTAGGTTTTTTAAAAATCGTTTTTGTCAACTTGGACTCTGACATTACTCTGTTGTGTCAATTTTAATTCCTTCTCATGAAATATATATGTATATACTTTTTCATTCTTGGGATCAGGAGAAATCCATGAAGGGATGTCTTTGAAGTTAATAAAATTGCGATGATTAAATATCTTACTTTTGTTTAAGTGCATCATTACCACTAACTCTAAGGTTCAACCCTAATTGCAGTCATTGCTCATTTATATTGACTCTGAGACTATGATTGAAAATGAAACCGTTTTTTTTCTTTCCTTACCCGAAGACATTTTTTCATTGCTTTTTTAGAGAGAGGGAAGGAGGAGAGAGAGCAACATTGATGCTAGAAAGAAGCACTGACTGGTTGCCCTCTGTACGCAACTGGACCAGGGATCGTACGCTCCTGGACTGGGGATTGAACCCACAACCTTTCGGTTATGGGACAACGCTCAGCCAACTGAGCCATACCAGCCAGGGCTCAACAAGTTTTTTCACTGCCACTACAATGCTTCTGCACTGAAAGTTTTTAGAATCAGTTGACTATGGATACTTTTAAATTTGTAGCTTGTAGTGTCTATTGGCTTAAAAGAGATGATTCTATCTTAGTACACATCATATTTGATATGAGAAAGTAGAGAAAAGTTTTTTTCAGTCTGTTCAAAAAAGTTTTTTTTTAATTTTTAAATTTTTAATTCTTTATTATAATTTTTTTTCTGTTCATTCTTTAGATGACACAATAATGATTATATTTGTATAAGTTGAAATTTACTTACAGTTAAACTTGTCTCTTTTTATTGGTTGGACCCTAATCTCTATTAAAAATTAGACCATAAACTTTAAAATGTTAATTTATTAGTTCTATTTCTTTAGTAATATTTTTCATTATTAGGAATGGATTGTAATTGGGCAAGTTGATATGGAAGCACTAGTGGAAAAGCATCTTTCTACTGTTCATGATTGGGAAAAAAATTTTAAAGCACTGAAAATAAAAGGAAAAGAAGTAGAACGACTTCCAAGGTATTAGAAGTTAATGTAATAGTACTTGTAATAAGCTTTCTGAAAGGCCTTGTTTAATTGTGCATATATTATTATGAAAGATAATATCTCTTTTATTAATTCATTTGTTTATTCTTTCAGTAAATATTTGGTGAGCATTTATAATATGTAAACTCTGTTCTATGCGAGTACAAAGACAAAGAAGGCAGAGTACGTGAGACCAAGTTGCTGCTTCTCTGGTTGTACAGTGAGCAAGTGTATTTGATGATTAAGTCAAGTGCACACAGGGGTTAATGGAGTGGCTCTGGAGTTAGGTGGCTCTTACTAGCTGTATGACTTTGATAATCATTTGGACTTTGGACATGAATTTCCTCACCTTTAAAATAGCTACAATGATAGTATTTCTCTTACTGTGTTTTGGGGATTAAATAAGTAATTTGCATATAAATTACTGGCACAAAGTGAGTTCTCAATAAATGCTAGTTGTTACTGTTAAAATACCAGATAGAATTCTTTATATTCCGTATTTGAGATTGAACTAGGCTATGGAGATTTACAGGAAGATGATATCCCATCCATTTGGGGCAAAATCAGAGAACATTTTAAGGTAGAAATATTTGAATTAGGATTTGGACAGGTAGTAATAAGAATTGGTGATTAAAGCAGAAAACCTCTCAGGAGAGGGATTCATATGCTGAAAATAAGGTAGTTAATTAGAAATTTGATTAGAGTTAATGTTTTATTAGGGCCTAGAGAGATAACTCCTGGAAAGGGGTAGATAGGTACAGATTTGGGAAAGCTTTACATTCTACATTAGGGAATTTGGGTTTTGTTCATGTTAGAATGGTTAGCTATTGATTTCTAAACAAAAGTGTGTCAGTACAAAAGCTATATGTTAGGGAAGTTAATTTGGAAATAATAATGTATGGTCGAATAGAGAGAGCCTGGAGGAAGGGAGGGAGTCTCTCATCATCCAGAAGACCAGTGATAATTAATTGAATTAAGTTGTCGGACTCAAAATGAGGAGGAGGAAATATTATGAGGTATTAAGAGGCCTTATTTGTGGAGGACTGAAGAATGCTGAGGGATGAAGAATAGCGAAGAGACAGATGACTTAAGGGTTTGAGCTCAGATGGTTGGGACAATGATAGTGCCTTTATTATTGGTTTGCAGTAAGGAAAAGAGAGCTCTTGTGAGCTTGTGTATGAGGTTTCTCATCTCCGTGGGAGACTGTCTTTGATCCCAGTCTTGTCTGTCTGATTTGACTTTATGCTGTCTCCTGACTGCGCAAGGACCTCTACTGCTAATGCTGCTATTTCTTTATCCCTTACTGTAGATAGATTTTCTTTTCTTTTTCTTTTTAAAGATTTTATTTATTTATTTTTTGGGGGGTGGAAGGGAAGGAGAAAGAGAGGGAAAGAAACATCAATGTATGGTTGCCTCTCACATGCCCCCTACTGGGCACCTGGCCCGCAACCCAGGCTTGTGCCCTGACTGGGAATAAAACCAGCAACCCTTTGGTTTGCAGGCTGGCACTCAATCCACTGAGCTACACCAGCCAGAGCAGAGCTTTTCTATTTTTGCTTTCCTGCCAAACCTAAAAAAGAGCAAACCTAAAAAGAATTCCTGTCTCACATTTCATTTTTCATTTCATTATTTCTTGCTAATGAATTAACATGTATACATCTAGTTAATATACACATACATACACATGGATATTTATTTTCTGGATATTTTCTGGATATATGCTATATGCTTAGAAAAGCCATATTCTTATGATGTATTTCTGATACTGTAGTAAGAGAATAATTTTGGGGTATGCTATCTGTGGCTATTCCATTCTATCTATGACTGAATAGAGTCTCAGTTGCATGTTATCAATAGTTTCAAGTGAGAAGTGAATGTTAGTCTTCTCTACAGGATTCTGTAGTCAATGAGTACAACTCTGCTTTAACCATATCACTTCATGTTAATTCATATACACGGTAATATATTTTTTGGTGTACCAAAATCATCTCTATTCATGTATCACATTAGAAATCTGGACACTTTTTGTGTGAAGATCTCAAAAATCACATAAACTCTATCTATCAGGCAAGAATTATCTCTTATATGTGTTGATAGTTAAGAACTGGAGTTTAAATCTCTCCAGTTAGTGGATGAATGAGAATTAATAAATAAGACTTTAAAAGAATATTATATTTAAAAAAAACTGAGAATTTAACAAAAGTAACTTGTTTTCTAAGAATACTACCTGGCTTTCGTATTAAAAAGAGCAATTAGCTTTTCAAATAATCTTTGTGACCAAAATAAGCAGGCTTTAAAAAAAAAACTTGTGTAAATTAAGCCAAATATAAAATTTTTCTCAAGTGAACAAGTCTGGTTCAACTTCAGTTTGCTTAGAACAATACAATTTGCATTAAGAGTACAGTAAAAAGAATTAGTGTTCTTAAAAATGTATGCCATTTTTTCCATGATCATTAAAATGTTTTACTTGTTTTATAATTTTTAACAATAATTAAAATGTTTCAATTATAGTTAACATACAAGATTATATTAGTTTCATATGTACAACCCACTGATTAAACATTTATATAATTTATGAAGTGATCACCTCAATAAAACTAGTGCCCATCTGACACCATACATAGTAATGGTAATATTTTTGACTATATTTTCTATGCTGTAGTTTACATTCCTATGACTGTTCTATAACTACCAATTTGCATTTCTAAATCTTTCCACTTTTTTTCACCCATCCCCACGAAACCCCCACCCATCTGGCAATGGTCAAAATGTTCTCTGTGTATATGAGTCTGTTTCTATTCTGCTTGATAATTTATTTTGCTTTATAGATTCTACTTATAAGTAAAATTCATGTGCAATTTGTCTTTTTCTTTCTGACTTATTTGACTCATCACATATCCTCTAGTCCCATCCATGTTTTTGCAAATGGCAAGATTTTTTTATGTCTGAATTGTAATTTTATGTAGGCACCACTTCCTTATCCATTCATTGATTGATGGATATTAAACTTGCTTCCATAGCTTGGCTATTGTAGGTAATGCTGGAATGAATGTAGGGATGTATGTCTTGTTTTTTTGATTTAGTGTTGTAAGTTTCTTCAGGTAAATACCAAGAAGTGGAATTGCTGGATTGTCCTTTGTCTCTTGTTATAGCCTTTGTTTTAAAGTCTATGCTGTCTGGTATAACTGTTGCTGTCCCACCTTTTCTTCATTTCCATTTTATTAAACACCTTTTTCCATCCCTTAACTTCAGTCTGTGTGTCTTTTGATCTGAAGGAGTCTCTTGTAGCAGCACATATGAGGGTCTTGTTTTCTTATCCATGCAGTCACCTGATGTCTTTTGATTGGAGCGTTTAATTCATTTGCATTTAAAATATTTGTTCATAGATATATATTTATCATCACTTTTTAATTCATATTTTTTTTAATTTTTTTTCTTCTTAAAGAAGACCCTTTAACCTTTTTTTTGTAATACTGGTTTGATGATCATGAACGTTTTTAGCTTTTTCTTGTCTGGGAAGCTTTTTGTTGTTCCTTTGATTCTAAATGATAGCTTTGCTGGGTAGAGTAACCTTGGTTGTAGATCTTTTCTTTTCACCACTTTGAATATTTTGTACCATTTTGTTCTGGCCAGCAAAGTTTCTCTTGACAAATCAAGTGACAGGCTTGTGGAAACTCCATAGTTTCATAATTGATAATTGATCTTCTGTTGCTTTTTTAAAGAGCCTCTCTTTGTGTTGAACCTTTGGCATTTTAATTATGATGTGTCTTGGTGTGGGCCTCTTTGGATTTTATCTTGTTTGTAACTCTCTTTGCTTCTTAGACTTGTGTATCTTTTTTCTCACCAGTTTAGGGAAGTTTTCAGTCATTATTTATAAAAAAGGTTCTCAGTTGCTTGATCTCTGTCTTCCTCCTGATGCCATTATGATGCAGGTGTTGTTATGCTTGATGTTCTAGAGGTCCCTTAGACTATCCTCATTTTTTTATTCTTTTTTCTTTTTGCTGCTCTGATTGGGTGTTTTTCTGCTACCTTGTCTTCCAAATTGCTGATATGATCTTCTAATTCATCTAAACTGATACTGATTTTTTTCTAGTTTCTTTTTTGTTTTAAGACTTTGTTTTTAGAGAGAGGACAAGGAAGGGAGAAATAGAGGGATAGAAACATTAATGTGTGAGAGAAACATCCATCAGTTGCCTCTTGTATGACCCCTACCTGGGACTGGGTCTGCAATCAATGCATTGCCTTGACTGGGAATTGAATTGGGGAACTTTCAGTTTGTGGGGTGACACCCAACCCACTGAGCCATACCAGTCAGGACTCTAGTCTATTCTTCATTTCAGTTACTGTAGTCTTCATTTCTGAGCAGTTGTTTTTTATGGTTTCCATATCTTTTTTTATGCTGTTGAAGTTCTCACTAATTTCCTTTTATAAAAAAGATTTTACTTATTTATTTTTAGAGAGAGGAGAAGGGAAGGTGAAAGAGAGGGAAAGAAACGTGAATGTGTGGTTGCCTCTTTAGCGCCCCTACTGAGGTCCTGGCCTGCAACCCAGCCCTGCCCGGAATGGAACTGGCAGCCCTTTGTTTCACAGTCTGGCACCCAATCCTCTGAGCCACACCAGCCAGGGTTCTCATTAAGTTCCTTGAGCACCCTTATAAACATTTTGAACTCTGTATCTGATAGTTTGCCCGCCTCCATTTTAGTAGTTTCTTTCCCTGGGGATTTCTTCTGTTCTTTCATTTGGGACACATTTCTTCATTTCCCCATTTTGGCTGCCTCTCTGTGTTTGTTTCTATGTATTAGGTAGATCTACTATGTCTCTGAGTCTTGGTTGGGTGGCCATATGTAGTAGTTATCTTGTTGGGCCCGGTGGTATAGTTTCCTTGTGATCTAAGCCAGGTGCTCCAGGTGTGCCCCTGATATGGGCCACGTGCATTCTCCTGTTGTAGTTGAAACTTTATTGCCGTTGGCACTTTAGTGGGAAGGATTGACCCCCAGGCTAATTAGCTACGAGGACCAGCTGTGACTATAGTAGAGGAGCTGCTCTGCAGGGACCAACTCCACGGAGCAGAACTTGCTTTGTGGGGCTTTTTTGCCTGCAAACTTTGCCCTTCGTGTATGTTGCTTGTGCAGGTGGTTGGGTTGTGCTCTGGTGTCAGAAGCTGGCCACTAGATGTGCTGTGTTTGGAGCCTTCCAGGAGGTGCAGGTCAAGGTTAGCCATCACCTCTGCCCTGCCCAAGACCACTTAGCATTAGCTACAAAGCCATCTGCAGATGGCTACTACTTGTGCTGAGTTTAAAAACATCAGGGAGAGGCCACTCTGAACTGAGGATAACTGCTGCAAGTACTTGGTTTGGGACTACTTAGCAAGAGATATGTGGTACACAGAGGCCAGATGCTGCTTGTTTAGGGTTTGTGAACCTTTGAGAGATTTTAGGAAAATCTGCAGCATGGGCCAAGACAGGCCATTTATATGGAAAAGCCACTGGAAGCAGCTTGGGTGGTTCCGCAGGATGGGTGGGGTTGGATGTCAGGGAATCTTTAGGGTGCAGCTCCAGTTATTGCTGGGTTAATGGAGATTCAGAGGTGCCCACCAGCTGGCTCTGTGGAAGAAGAGCTCTGCAAAGTAACAATGGTCATTGCTAGCACTTTTGTCTTGGAGAAAGCTGTTTCTCTAGCCCTGTCCCCAAAGCTGGATAAACACCTTTTTCATATTTCTCTGGTGCTTTTTGAGCTCTCCATATTTCTCTGGTCCTTTTTGAGCTGCTGCTCCAGCACTATGGCTAAAGTGAGTGAGTCCATCAGTGAGTAAGCCTGTGCGTGGGCCCTTTAATAGGAAGAGCTGTGACTCTGAGAGCCCTTTATCTTATTCTGCCACAATCCCCGCTGGTTTTCACAGCCAGAAGCTGTGGGGACTTCTATTCCTGGAACTGAAACCATGAAGTGCAGGGCCTGGCGTGAGTCTGGGACCCCTTCTTCTCAGGTGTCACCTCAGTAGTCAAGATATCCCTCCTGGTTTTGAAACACCGTGTGTTGGTTTGGGACCACCTTCTTCTACAGCTATACCTTTCCTACCAGTTTCTTTGTGGCTTCTTCTGTATATCTTAATTATAGGACTTCTGTTCAGCTGGACTTCAGGTGGTTCTCAATGATGGCTGTTTTGTAATTTAGTTGTAATTTTGATGTGGTCATGGGAGGAATCAAACATAGCACTTACATACTCTGCCATCTTGACTAGAAACCTGTTTGGTTAATTTTCTAAAATACAAAAGAGTACAATGGCAATTGCTCTTGATATTTGATATTTTGGGCATATTAGTACATATACTTACAAAATTTGGATCATACTGTATCCTGCTATTTTTAATTAACACTATTTCAATAGTATTTTGCTATGTTCTTACCTAGTTCTCTAAACTGTGATTTTTAATTGTATGGATATAGTATAGTCATTTATTTAGCCAGAGATTCCTGCCACGATGGAGGTGTAGGTAGATACGCTTCACTTCTTTTCACAACCAAAAGAAGGATGACAACCAATTTAAAAACATACAATGACCAGACCTGTCAGAAAATCAAACTGATTGGAAGTCCAACAACCGAGGACTTAAAGAAGAAATATTCATCTAGACTGCACCACAATGCAGCGAAGTGGGTTGCCCCCTCTGGCTCTGGGAAATACCTAAGGCAACGTAACAGGTATGCTGAGACAAAGAAATGTGGCCCAAATGAAAGAACAGATCAAAACTCCAGAAAAAGAAGCAAACAACAGGGAGATAGACAATGTACGAGATGCAGAGTTCAAAACTCTGGTAATCAGGATGCTCACAGAAGTGATTGAGTATGGTTGCAAAATAAAGGAAGAAATGAAGACTATACAAAGTGAAATAAAGGGAAGTATCGAGGGAACCAATAGTGAAGGGAAGGAAACCAGGACTCAAACCAACAATTTGGAACAGAATGAGGAAATAAACATCCAGCTGGAACAGAATGAAGAAACAAGAATTCAAAAAATTAGGAGAGGCTGAAGTACCTCTGGGAAAACTAAACATTCCTACATTTGAATCATAGGGGTACCAGAAAGAGAAGAGGAAGAACAAGAAATTGAAAACTTGTTTGAACAAATAATGAATGAAAACTTCCCCAATCTGGCAAAGGAAATAGACATGCAAGTCCAGGAAGCTCAGAGAGTCCCAAAGAATTTGAATCCAAGAAGAAACACACCAAAGCACATCATAATTAAATTACCCAAGATTAAAGATAATGAGAGAAACTTAAAAACAGCAAGAGAAAAGGAGACACTTACCTACAGAGGATTGCCCATAAGACTTCCATCTGATTTCTCAAAAGAAACCTTACAGGAAAGAAAGGGCCAGAAAGAAGTATTTAAAGTCATGAAAGGCAAGGACCTACATCCAAGATTACTCTATCCAGCAAAGCTATCATTTAGAATGGAAGGGCAGATAAAGTGATTCCCAGATAAGGTCAAGTTAAAGGAGTTCATCATCACCAAGCCCTTATTATATGAAATGTTAAAGGGACTTCTCTAAGAATTAGAAGATGAAAACTGAACAGTAAAATGACAACAAATTTACAACTATCAACAACTGAACCTAAGAAGCAAAAGAAAAAAAACACCCCCAAAACTAAGAAAACAGCTAGAACAGGAACAGATTCACAGAAATGGAGACCACATGGAGGGTTATCAGTAGGGAGGGCGAGAGGGAGTATGGGGGAAAAAGGTATAAGGAACAAGAAGCATGACTAGTAGGCACAAAATAGGAGAATGTTAATAATAGTATAGGAAATGGATAAGCCAAAGAATTTATATGTACAACCCATGGACATGAACTAAGGTGGGGGGAGTGTTGGAGGGAGGGGAGATTCAAGGTAGAAGGGGATAAAGGAGAGAAAAAATGGGATACCCTTAATAGCATCAGTAAAATATATTTTAAAAAACCAAAATGAAAGTAAAAAAAATATTTAGCCATTCCTTCTTTTGGCTCATTTCTAATTTTTTACTATTATAAATAAAACTTGTGTATAGTCTTGGAGTCTGCCTTGAAAATTTCCTTAGAGGAAATTATGAAGATGAAGTTATTAAGACAAAGGGTATGCCTATTTTAAAATTAGGTGACACACATTGCTAAATTGGTCTTCACAAAAGCTGTATTGTTTTATACTCCTGCCAGTAGTCTGAGAGCACTCTGTTTGCCCACACAATTGAAGATATGAATCAAATCAACAAACAACAAGTGCTGGTGAGGTTGTGGAGAAAAGGGTACCCTAGTACACTGTTGGTGGAATTGCAGACTGTTGCAGCCACCGTGGAAAACAGTTTGGGATTTCCTCAGGAAACTAAAAATGGAACTGCCTTTCAACCTGGCAATTCCACTGCTGGGACTATACCCTAAAGAATCCTGAAACACCAATTCAAAAGGACCTATGCACACCAAAGTTTATAGCAGCACAATTTACAATAGCCAGGTGCTAGAAGCAACCTAAGTGCCCATCAGTAAAGGAATGAATTAAAAAACTATGGTAAATTTACACAATGGAATACTACACAGCAGAAAGAAAGAAGGAGGTCCTACCGTTTGCTACAGCATGGATGGAACTGGAAAGCATTGTGCTAAGTGAAATAAGCCAGGTGGTGAAAAACAAATACCATATGATCTCACCTGTAAGTGGAACCTAATCAACAAAACAAACAAGCAAACAAAATATAACCAGAGACACTGAAATGAAGAACAAACTGACAATAACCAGAGGAGTGGGGGAGAGGGATAATGAGGGAAAATAAGGGAAGGGTCGCCAAGGAACAATATGAAGGACACATGGAGAAAGCCAAAGCGGGTAAGATTGAGGGTAGAAGGCAGGGATGGGTGGGGTGGGGGTGAGTGGTGTGGGGAAAATGGAGACAACTGTACTTGAACAATTTAAAAAATATATGTAAAAAATAAAAAAATAGAAAAATAACTCATTATATATTTGTCAATTTGATTCATATGTGTTATTTTTTTTTGTTTGATTGTCTAAGTGCCTTCCTTAGTAATCTATATTCACTTTCTATCCTTGTTTTCTTTCCCTTATTACTATTGTTTGTAGTTTTTGGGATAGTGAATATATTTTATAAGTATTTAAAAAGGTATGTTACATGCTATGACAAACAAAACTTGTGAATATTTAAATATATTTATGTTGATATATTAGTAATTTATAATCCTGCCTTTTTAATAAGCTGGTATGATGGATAATAAAAACTGTAATATAACAAAATCAATGAAAAAGTCATAATTGTTTGTGGATGGCATAGTTGCTAAATGAATTCTAAATGTGGTTTATACTTATACTTTTGAGTTACATTTGCAATTCAAAATGATAATGCTATAATGATAGTCTTTCCTTCTGGTTATTCTTTTTCATGGTAAAATATGCCTACTGGCATTTTTCAGTGCTGTCAAGGTGGATTGTTTAAATATTAATTGTAGCCCTGTGAAGACTGTGATTGACGATCTCATCCAGAAGTTATTTGATGTGCTTGTTCTTTCTTTGAAGAAGTCTATCCAGGGTAAAGACACTTATATTTTTTTACAGAGGCATGTACTTTGATAGTTATGGAATATGAATCCCAGTGATGATTAAAATTGATACTGATATAGAAGGTATTATGAAATAAAATACGATTAAAATGATAACTTTAAGTGTGAAAATTCACATTTGTTTCTTAAGAGGTCTAAAAATTTAAGGCATTTTTATTATTTGCAGTCTTAGCTTGCATCAGTTTGTTGCATGTTAGTGAGACAGGTAGCTAATTCTGGTAAAATGTGTTTCTCCTTATCTCTTCAAATGACTGGTATTTTGCAAAATACTATACGGTTTCTTTTTTCCTTTAAAGTGAAATTTTTTAGCATATTATTTAAGACTGAAAAAAATTCCCAATTTTGAGTAAATTTTACTAAGAATAAGTATATTTTAAATTCCTACTCAGAATTTTTAAGTGCAATGTAAAATAACTGAACTTTCATGAGAAGAAATTTCTTTGATTAGTCCACATTTTGTAATTTATGTTTTATGAAAGCAGATGGTAATTTAGGGTTTAATGTATTAGATTACTTCTAATACTTCTTGATTTAGAATTGTGCAAGTGTTTTTGGTGGTAATGGTATTTTTTATATTTCAATGTTACCTATTCAGCTCATTTACATGAAATTGATACATTTGTCTCTGAGGCTATGGAAGTCTTATCAGTTATGCCCCAGTCTGTGGAAGAGATAGGAGATGCAAATATGCAGTACAGGAAGCTTCAAGAACAGAAGCCAGAGGTGAGAGTCACGAAGTAAATTTTTAAATTTATTTTAACTGTACTGGAGATGTTAAAATTTGATTTTCTGTGACAATTTAGAACTATCATATAATTTCAATATTATAAGGAAGTTCATATAATCTGGTCCAAGTGTTCAGTCCTTGGATTCTGGATGTTATGTTGGTATCATTAAGCAGTAACAATAACACGTATTTTTGTAGTGTATTTTATGGTGTGGCATATTAGAATAATACTAAAGTTAAATAATTTATAATGTTACTTCCAGGGTTATAATCTTAGCATGGTAAAGTGTAAAGTTAGAATTGAATTAGCAACACACACATAGACGCACTTACAGTGGAGGAGCTCATAATTATAGACAAAGAGGACAGAATGGTGAAGATTCATAGTAACAACATCCAGAAGGATAGAGTCCAGAAGAGGCAAGCCAAAGTTTTATAAAACATATTATGAATGCTTTTATTTATTGATGTGGACTCCGACCAGTGGTGTCCGTGATGTTGTAGATGCGACAGACAAATTCACATGGACTGCAGAAGTCCTGTGGAGAAAAGGGATGGCATGGCCACTCTCTGAGTGAGAGAGCACCCCAACCCTTGCCTGGACAGGCTTTTATTGCTTTCTGGGAGCATTATATCAAAGAAGGTTCTCATTCATTATGCTCAGGTTTGCTTTTGATGATTACCTTTTACAGATAACAAAGAAAAGGATGTTGCTGATTACTTCTTATGGATAACAAAGAAAAGCAAAAGCAAAAGCAAGCCTCAAAGCAGCCTAGATATAATGCAGGCCTGACTCCCCATGGGAAAGCTGATCTGTGGGCCTGGCTCCTGTGTGCCGCATCGCGCCTGTCAGTTTTCCGAACCTGGGCTGAACTACATTTGCCATTGCCATGCAGACTGTTTCCCTATAAGTTATGTTTTTAGGAAGGAGGAGAAATAATTCCAATGAGAATATAAACTTTTATGTGTCCCTACCATGTGATAGACTTAAAATTATTGACAATTTAAAGATGAGTGATGTAATATACCTTCATAGTGGAAGGAATTACAAACTTTATGATGTAGTAGACTTAAACATATAATAGGCTTAAACGTATAAATGAAGGTGTAAAGACAAAATAACATACTTGTCTAGTAGAAGGAATTAACCAAAGAAGCAATGGAAATATGAGCTGTGGCAGTTAGCTAAAGCACAGAGGCATTTGTTCATTTATTTATTTGACAGATATTTATAGATACTAGGTTCATTCCAGGCCTTGTGCTGGGAGTAGCGGTTGTAGCTGTGAACATGCTCCGTTCTTATGGAACGCACATGTACACATTCCTGTGGGTGGAGAGTGGGAGAGGGAGAGGGAGAAAGAGGAAGGGAAGGAGAGGTGAGAGAAAGAGAGACAGAGAAGGAAGAAGCAAGAAAAGTGAGAGAACGAGCATGCTCAACTCAGGAAAGTTACTTTTATGGTAGGTGCTCATAGGAAACCTTCTCAGGAGATGACATCCGAAATGAGACTTGAATGACAAGGAGCCAAACATTCTGAGATTTGGAGGCATATCATTCTAGTAAAATGAACAAAAAATACATATTTGGATAGAAATGGACTTGGCGTGCTCAAGGAAGAGATTGATGTAAATATTGTCAATAAATTTAGTCATTGAAAAAGCCATGGTATTAAAGGAAGAAAACGGTATGAGGTGAAATTGGAGAGGTATGCAAAGACCAGCTTATGAAGGTACCTTTAGATAATCATAAAGAGTATGGATTTTATTGTAAGTGTGATTGAAAATCCTTAGAGGTGTTTAAGCAGGGGAGTGACACAGTGTGGTTTACATTTGGAAGCTATTATTCTGGATGCTCTCTAGGGAATGGTTTGGAGTGGCTGAGTCTAGTTAGTAGGATGTTGCAATTGGTAGATGAGACATTGTAGAAACTTTACCATGCAGTAGAGGAGATGGAGAGAGCTGGCGAAACTGATGATATATTTTAGAGTTAAAACCAAGAAGATCTTCTCATGCATAGACAGAGGGGAGTTAGAGAAAGAGAAATAAACATGTGTCTTCGGTTTTTGGCTGAGCAGCTGGTAAGCTAATGGTACCATTTACTGAGATGAGGATGACTGAGGATGTTGGGAGATCAGAAGTGGTCCTCACGGAGATGTCAGGTAGAAGTTAAATGAGGAATATGGAATTTAGGGTAAAGACCAGAGAGATAAATTTGGAAGTCATTTTTACATCCACAATATTTAAAGCCGTGGGTTTGGACTAAGAACACCTGGTTGATAAGCCAACGGTAAAGGGTGTAGGTAGGCCATTGTGAGCATTCCAAAATTCAGAATTCAAGCCCAAGTGGAGGCAGCAAATAAGACTGAGAAAGAAGTGGGAGGAAAAGCATGGAGTATATCATCACAGAACCTGAGAGAAATGAATGTTGTGTGCTGGGAACAACATGTGAGGCAGGAAGAAGTGACATGAGTCAGTATAAAGAGCTAGGCAGGATTAGGTCATGTGAACCACATTAAGGATATTAAGCTTGATTCTGTGGACATTGGGGAGCCAAGCTAGGTTTTTAGGAGGAAGATGTATAGAATGGTGTTTTGATATGTCTCTCCTTTGGTATGTGTTTTTGAAGGAGTAGGAATGGAGGCAGATAGACTAGGAAATTGTAAAGTCTTTACAGGTTAACCTAAGTTCTGTTCTCAGGTAGAAAACTAGAACCTGACTATTTTTCCTCTTTTCTTACTGATTTTTATGGTACAACATGGCTCCTTGGTCTTTTGGTTTTCTCTGTGTCTTAGAACTGATGCTGTTCAGAAGTTGCAAAATGGTCATTGAGATATATTTGAATTTTTTGTTGTCTATTATATATACATAGTGATTTAAACACCTTTCTATAGAAATTATAGTTTTGTTGATTAGTGAAGGTACAGGTATTAATTTAAGGGACACTGTTGTTTTACAGTGCTTTAAAGACCTAGAAGTAATTTAAGCAGTTTAGTACCCATTCCTACACCCAAACTGTTGAACAAACTAACTGCACAACTCAGGACATTTCAAGTAGGAACTGAATGTGGGAGCTTGAGTTTACTTCTTTATTTGTCTGTTCCAGGGCTTTTCTTTCTTCATTAAGCGGAGTAATTTAGTTAACTTACTAAACTTTTAGGTGATCAGTCATTTCATTTTTTTTAGTATTTTCTTACGTGTGGAACATTTGTAAGAACTTTACTTTGAACAGCTGTAGTATTTTCTTTATGGATTTACGGTTTTATTCAGTCTCAAATTTCCACTTCTGTTTTCCTTTTTTAACTTCTGATGTCAGAGTGCCTTGCATGAGTTTGTATATAATAATAGTGAAGTAAGCATTAGAAACTTTATATTCAGGAATTTAACAAATTATTTAAAAGAAAATATCTTGCTTTTTGAAAAGCAAATCATGAAACAAAAATTAAAAGTAATAGAATTTTAAGAAATTTGATAAAATAGGTTCTTTTTCACATATTATTTTATTTTACCTTTAGATTTTGCCCTTATTTCAAGAAGCTGAAGATAAAAACAGACTTTTACGAACTGTGGCAGGTGGAGGTTTAGAAACCATTAGCAATTTGAAAGCTAAATGGGATAAATTTGAGTCGATGATGGAAAGTCACCAACTTATGATTAAAGATCAGGTAAGAACCTTTTAGTCATCTTGTTAAAATGGAAACAGTTTTTTCTCACTTAAGATTTTTTGCTTATCTGTATTCTGTTATAGCTCAGGTTTATAAGAATTTTATATTGCTGATAAAATTTACCTCTGTAAGTGCTTCTATATACTGAGAAACTTTATATAATGATGACCATTTCACATAGCTTATTTTCACCTACTGCCATTCAAGAATGCATGCAACATTATTTTCAGTCTTTCTTATAAAAATTTTCTTTACGGCCTGTGTATGGTGTCTTTTAGTGGGTATAGCCTGGAAGTTGCATGCATCTGCTGCACTCAGGTCCCATTGCCCAGCCCTTTAGCTGTGTTGGAGACAGGGGAATGCCCTTAGATAGAACAACTGACCATCATTAAATAGCTTTTTTTTAAAAATCACATTACCGTTTTGCCTGTGGGTGCTGTTAATCACATGAATTATTAATAGCCTAATGATGTTTGTGGATTATCTCTTGTAAATTTGTGATCTAATTTTATGCTTTTGAATCATTTTATTGTACTTGAATTCAATAATTAAAAACAATCTTTGGAAAAGTACTATTGGTATTTTTTTCTTAAATAGAAAATAGAAATAAAAATGTGAAAGTAATGTGTGATTTTACTCTGAAGTAAATGATATAAAAACTCTTTTGGCTTATAGATTGAAGTGATGAAAGGAAATGTGAAATCACGTCTTCAGATCTATTATCAAGAATTGGAAAAATTTCAAGCTCGTTGGGACCAACTGAAGCCTGGTGATGAAGTTATTGAAACTGGCCAGCAAAATACCCTTGATAAAAGTGCAAAGTTAATAAAAGAGAAAAAAATTGAGTTTGATGATCTTGAAGTCATAAGAAAAAAGCTAGTGTATGTTTTTTCTTTAAAACTGATGGTGCTCATTTGAAAAAAATGTTTTATATTTATATATAAGTTAGGAATTTTTTATATGTTAACTTTATGTCTTTCTTTATAAACTTCAACAAAAATAACAAGTGCTCATGCTACCACTTATGGAATATATAAAATTAATGGAAAATCACTTTCAGAAGATTTATAAAAAAATGAATGTAGCAAAATAATAAAAAGAGAGCTCAAAGAAACAATTTGTTGTTTTATGTTATAATATTGCAGGGTATTAAATTTGACCATTGTTTTAGGTTTGGTCTATTTAGGCAAGTGTAGCCATAAACTAATTGCTTTTGTAGGTGAATAGAGGTTTTGGTATCACATTTATGAAATGACATTATACCAATTAGATGAAGGATACCTTTGATTCTAAAAGCTAAACTTTTCAATTGAGACTATTCTCAGATTAACCCATAAATGTATACAATTTGAATATTTATTACATATATATAATATCCATAAAATATATATATTACCAACTTCATTTTGAATCCTTTATATTAATGAATTCATAAAAGCTCATGACTAAGTAAACTTCTCTTGTAAAGGTGGCATAGACTCCCAGTGTGTACCTCCACTATCAAATACACATGCTTACAACACACACACGGGGAACACAGTTAAATAATACAGGTATTTAACAGTTTTCTTCTTTTTTTAATTTAATGATATTTCACTATTTTTTTAATAGTGATGATTGCCAACATTTTGGACTGGAAGAGCCCAACTTCTCTTTGGCAAATAGCATCTCTAAAGACATAGAGGGCTGTGCACAGATTTGGGCACTTTATGACGAGTTTCAGCAAGGATTTCAGGAAATGGCCAATGAAGATTGGATTACTTTTCGGTTTGATTCATAAACAATATTTAGATTTTTACAATTTTAAAAGTTTTTTGGATGTAAGTTAAATTTAGGATGTGTTTTTGGTGTTTTATAGGACTAAGACGTATCTGTTTGAGGAATTTTTGATGAATTGGCATGACAGATTGAGGAAAGTTGAAGAACATTCAGTAATGACAGTGAAATTGCAATCAGAAGTTGACAAATATAAAGTAAGATAGTTTTACTTATTCTATTTAAAAATGATCCTGGAACTCTTATGTATCCTTTGATTATGTAGTACTAAACTGTAACTTTAGTTTCTATACTTTTAAATAATTCCATTACATGAAAAAATAGGAAGTAGAGAGGCAACCATAGAAATAATTGATATTTCTGCTAGCAATCTGAAAGAAGCTATAAAAGAAATTTCTGGTTAAAGTTATAAATCAGAGTATTTATACTTCTAAGAAATTTAGGATATGGTCATTTAGTGTGTTTAGAATATAGGTCATATCCTAAAATAAAAATAGAAATATTAGCTACAAAGTGTGATTAATTTGTATCATAATAAAAAATTTTATATAATTTCTGTTTAAGAGTGTGATTCCAAGATTGTTAAATAAGATGATTAAAACTTTTATACCTAATAATGAAAACAGTGAATGGAAATTTGCATTTTGCTCATATATGTGTACTGTGCACATGCATATGTCTTTTTTTTTAACAGGTTGTAATTCCTATCTTGAAATATGTGAGAGGGGAACATCTTTCTCCAGATCACTGGCTTGACCTTTTTCGCCTGCTTGGACTTCCAAGGGGAACTAGTCTAGAGAAATTATTGTTTGGTGACCTTCTCAGATTAGCTGATACAATTGTTGCCAAAGCTTCAGACCTTAAAGTAAGAATCTTTTTTTTTTTTTTTAAAGCGTACAAGATGTTTAATTATGACCTAAGGGGAAAGAGGTAACACTATTTGTCTCAAGCTCTGTCACTCTCAACTTAAGTAAAAAATTTAATAACAAAGGATACTCCAAATACAAACAGCATTATGTAAAATCTTAACTCTCTAATGAATGATAAAGTCTGTAAACTACTCAATTTGAAGAACTCAATGTTGAAGACTTATTTTTCTCATTGCCTTTCTTTGTAACTCATTTTTTTTTTTTAATTACTTTATTCTTTAATTACAGTTGTCTGCATTTTCTCCCCTCCCTTCCCCTCCCCCCCATCCAAACCCACCTCCCTCCCTTGCTTCCACCCTTCCCCTGGATTTTGTCCATGTATCCTTTATAGTAGTTCCTGAAAACCCTTCTCCCCATAGTACCCTCCCCCTCCCCTCTGGCTATTGTTAGACTGTTCTTAATTTCAATGTCTCTAGTTATATTTTGCTTGCTTTTTTCTTTTGTTGATTATGTTCCAGTTAAAGGTGAGATCATATGGTATTTGTCCCTCACCACCTGGCTTATTTCACTTAGCATAATGCTCTCCAGTTCCATCCATGCTGTTGCAAAGGGTATAAGCTCCTTCTTTCTCTCTGCTGAGTAGAATTCCATTGTGTAAATGTACCATAGTTTCCTGATCCACTCATTTGCTGATGGACACTTAGGTTGCTTCCAGCACTTGGCTATTGTAAATTGTGCTGCTACGAACATCGAGGTGCATAGGTTCTTTAGGATTGGTGTTTCAGGGCTCTTAGGGTATAATCCCAGCAAGAATCATTTTTATAAATATCTCATATATCTGACCTTTGTTTACATGTGATTTTGCTTTGTATTTGGTTATATAATAAAAAAGCAAGCAAAGTTTAGTATGAGGACTCAGGAGAGAAGGCACCTAGGCCAGATCAGCTACCGGGAAATTTAGATCAGCCACAGCCAAGACGCTTCTGAGGTAAGCAAGCAAATACAACCAGAGAAACAAAATAGAACCAGAGATATTGAAGTTTAGAACATTCTGGCAGTAACCAGAGGGGAAGGGGAAGGGGAGAAGGGGGACAAGGGTATTCAGGAACTGCAATGAGGGACACATGGACAAAACCAAGGGGGAGGGGGGAAGCAAGGGAGGGAGGTGGGTTTGCCTGGGGTGGGGTGGGGGGAGGGTAAATGCGGACAACTGTAATTGAACAACAATAAAATAAAAAAAAAAAAGCAAGTTAAATTTTTTCTTAAGTAGTGACAGTGTCCCATTATCCCATCATTTTTTCATTAGTAATACTTCTCTGAATATATCTAGCACTGTGCATAGGACTACAGAAACAATAATATAAACCCCTTCTTTGAGAAAGAGAAAAAATGTGAAATAAAAAATGTCTTACTTTAAGAACGTAGTCAGCTTTGATCAAAAAGCAAAAGAATACAAATCATCTTACATATAATACATTTAAAATCATGGAGTATATTATAAATAGAGGCTAAGGGATACCAAAAAACAGAGCTAAACTGAGAACCAGATTTAGAAAAGGTTTCAGGTAAAGTAAAACTTGTCACAATTCTATCATAAATGGTGGACTTTCTATGTTGTGCTCTGTCCAACCAATACAATAATAAAAGGACTCCTGTTCTATTTCCTATCTAAAACTGTTCTATTTCCTATCTAAAATGTGTGCTTGTTGATAACCCTGGAGCATATGTAGATAATCGTGAGAGTATAAGGCACGACTACTGTAGAAGATAAATCTGGATGCTTGCTAATCGCTTTAGATGTACCAGAACTTATAATTAAGTTATAATAAATTGCCTAAGGTATGCAAAACTTCAAATGAACCAGATTGTTTTGTGTTTTTCTATGGATGCTTGAATTTTATGTTTTTCTTTTTTAGAAGTAAAAAGCGTAAGGCAGAACATTGTATATGCTTTGACTGTGTGAACCTGGATACTTGGTATCTGATATCCATGGATACATTAGCCAGTAATTCTCTTTTATTTCATGTAAATTATATCCACTTACATTTGTTGTCATAGATATAAAGCCAGATAAAATATATATCTTCTTATAAAATAGATTTCTTATAATTTTATTTATATGATAATTAATGTTGAAATAATAAATATGGATATTTTCTGTTAAATAGGATTTAAATAGTCGGGCACAAGGTGAAGTTACAATCAGAGAAGCTTTACGTGAACTTGATCTTTGGGGAGTTGGAGCAGTATTTATACTGACTGATTATGAAGACAGCCAAGGTCGAACCATCAAGCTGATTAAAGACTGGAAAGACATAGTAAATCAAGTTGGAGATAATAGATGCCTTCTTCAATCCTTAAAGGATTCTCCTTATTATAAAGGATTTGAAGATAAAGTGTCAATTTGGGAAAGGAAACTTGCACAGTTAGATGAGTACCTGCAGAATTTAAACCATATTCAGAGAAAGTGGGTGTATTTGGAACCCATTTTTGGCCGTGGAGCATTGCCTAAGGAACAGGCACGCTTCAACAGAGTCGATGAAGATTTTAGGTCAGTACAACTGCAGGAGACACAGACACAAACGGCACTTTTATTCATATTCTAAGGTGTATAATGGAAGCTGACTGCCTTCACATTATTAGAATCATCTGTGTGTTCCAAGTCTTTCTTTATTGGGTACATGCATAGCTTTTTCTGAGGAGCTTTCTCTCCAATTCAGCCATGTACTTTTTGAACCATTTTGAATTGTTCATCACTTTTGTTTTACCATTGTCTATATATGCCTAATATTTCTGAAAGTTACCAATTTACGCCTTTGCTATTGGAAATTTGATGGACATTTTTCATTCCTTATTTTAATTTATCTCTGATTAGTATTTAATAGAATTAAACAATTCTTTTTTCTGTAAAGTCTCTTCCCTTGGCTTCTGTGATACTGTCCTCACCTGGCTTTTTGCCTGTCTCCCTGATTCTATCCCCAGTTCCTATTACTGAGACCTCTGAAAACATTTAGATGTGGGTAGTCTCAAGCTTTCAGCCTTAGATTCTTTTCTTACCCTCTATTTTCTTCTTAGGTGATCTTAGGCACTTTAAGTATCAGTTCTCTTCTATTTGCTGATGTCTCCTCAGCCTCCATGTCAAGCCCACATTTCTTTTCTGAGCTCAGATTATACTAAGCATTTTTAATCATGAAGTCAGAACTAAAATCATAAGTTTATGCCTTTCCCACAAATCTTTTCTCTTTCGGATTTCTGTCTCAGTAAATGCTCAAAAGCAAAAATAGAATCTTTGACACCTCCTGACATTTAGAAATCCATTAAATGAGCAAATTTTGTTGATTCTAACCCATTTAATGTATTTTAATATATCCTTTATATTTCTGTTTGATTTTGTTCTAAAATACTTTTGTTGTCACTAAATTTGACTACTGCTTAACCTTCTGACTTATTCTTATATTCTCTAGTAAGTTTTTCATGTAACAGCCAGAGTAATATTTTTCTAAATGAAGCTTCAGCACTTCTTTCCTTTATTGCTTTAAGAAAAGCTTTAAAATGCTTTTCTTTTTCTCTAAGGACAAAGAATGGTCCTTGTCTACTTCTCTACCTTTTCTAGTACAGCTCTCCTTTCTGCTTTAGTGGCCTTTAGTTTCTCAGGCATACCAAGCTGCTTTCCAAGATCTTTGCCAGAGACTGTTCCCTTGCAATCACCGACTTTTTCTTTTTCTTCATCATCTCAGCTTAAATTATTTCCTCAAAGAAGCCATAGATTAGGGTTGCCCTATTTGCCACTTTAATAATACTTTGTAATTTTCCTTTTTAGCAGTTATCATAATTTCACTTAAATATTTTGAGAAATTATTTAATGTTTTTCTCCATCACTAGATTACTAGCTCCGTAATGTGGGACTTACTGTTTGTTTAGTGAATAAATAAAATGATAGAATTTGAAATATGGGAAGTTAACATGGTAATGGGGTGTTATTAATTTTTACCATTATTTATTAGAAGCGTAATTATGAGTTGCTAGTATATAGTGTTACCTCTGGTTTGTTTTAAGCAGGTTAAAAATAAATATATTGATATCAAACTGTAAAATAGATATGAGAATGCTGCTTTTCTTTTGTAGATCAATAATGGCGGACATCAAGCAAGACAACAGAGTCACAACGTTAACGACTCATGCGGGAATCAGACATTCTTTACTGACAATACTCGATCAGCTTCAAAGATGTCAGAAATCATTAAATGAATTTTTGGAGGCATGTTTTTCCTTTTTTTAAATCTTTATATAATAAATTATAAACTTCTTACTATAATGATTATTTGAAAAGATAAGGTTTTTCTTTTTCTTTTATTTTTATTAGGAAAAACGCTCAGCATTTCCAAGATTTTATTTTATTGGTGATGATGATTTGTTAGAAATACTGGGCCAGTCTACTAACCCTTCAGTAATCCAGTCTCACCTTAAGAAGCTGTTTGCTGGTAAGATTCAGTGTTTATTCAACAGATATTTATTGAGTTTCAGCTATCTGCCAGACATAATGTTAGATTCTTAGCTAGACTATTAGTAAAATATAGGTCGTACGCTCAAAGAACTTAGTTTAGTGTGGGAGATAAAGTAGTATTTTGACAAATATAATATGACAGTTCCTATAGTTTATATAAGTACATGGTATTTATACCTGCATCTATGAAGGCATTTAGATCAGTTTGGGGACATCACAAAGATGATGATTTCTAACCTGAGATTTGAAGGGTATATAGATCTTAGCTAGAAGAAAGGGAGGCAGAGTGAATAGGCTCTGCAGAGGCTTGGAAGTGAAGGAGAATATGTCCCTTCTCTATTAAGTTTAAGGTCTCCTGAATGACATCCAAGTAGAGATACCCAGTAGGCAATTTTGTCAGCAGAGCGATCTGGGATGAAGATGTATAATTGGGAGTGATTTGTTTATAGTTAATAATTACTGTATGGAAATAGGTAAGATTATCTGGTGATAATAATTATTTTATGGAAATAGGTAAGATTATCTGAAAAACGTGTAGAGTAATAGTGCATATTCTTTGACTTAGTTCAGTCACTTTTGTTGGGTAATTGCAAATGGAATTGGTTTGCTACAAAAATAATGATGATTATTTTTTTCTTAAAATATTTAATTTGTTGGAGAAGAGTCATATTTTTCAAAATAACTTTAAGAAGAAGAAAATTTTCATTATCTTCACTTTTAATTAGAGATCAGCAAACTATATACCCACAGGCAAAATCTGGCTCACTGCCAGTTTTTTTCCCTTAAATAAGGTTTTGTTGGAACACAGTCATGCCCATTGTTTTTATCTCTGCTGTTGTGCTACTACCGCAGATTTGATTAGTTGACACAGGGACCTATGGCCTGTAAAAACCTAAAATACTTACTCTCCGGTGTTTTACAGAAGTATTTATAACCACTGCATATCTGAAGCTTTCAGGTGTTTTTATCTGTAACTATGGGCTATGGAAGGTAGTGGAAAGAGATCTTGAAATCAGAAGGCTTGCATCCAAGCTCTATTACTTATTAGTCAGTTATTAATTAATTATTACCTCTCTGACATTTTGAAAATAACAATTTACTGGGTTTTTCTGAAGATCAAAATTAGGTAATGTGTTCAGGTTTTCTTTGTTGTTGTTAAATATAAAGCAATGTGCAAATTTTGGGGAAGGGAAGTCCTGTTTGCCCTCCTCCTTCCTCTCATCTTTTTGTCTCATTATCAGTGGAATCACGTATGTGTTCTTGTGCACTCATTTGTTTCTGGCTTGTCTTTGCTCATTATAATGATTTTGAGATACCTACAACTATATATTATTTTAATTTCTGAATAGCATTTCATTGTTTGAATATGTCAGTTTATTCATTTAACTGTTGATGGGAGTGGGTTTTTTCCCATTTTTGGTTATGAAAAGCTGTTCTATTACATTATATAATATAATTAACAGACTTCTATTGCATTGTAATATATATTATGAGGTACATACCTTGTGGTGATTATATATAATGTTTAATAATTAACTTTAATAATTTTTTATTTAAATTGTTGCTTTTATATTATAGGTATTAACAGTGTGTGTTTTGATGAGGATTCAAAACATATAACAGCAATGAAATCTTTAGAGGGAGAAGTTGTACCTTTTAAAAATAAAGTTCTTCTATCAAATAATGTAGAGGTAAGCAATTCTTTCTCAAGTGTGAAAATAAAAGAATTAACTATATGAATTTTGTATCAAAAATTACTTAGTTAATTCATAGGGTAAAGTTGGTAATTTAGGCCTTTTAGGAAATTCATGTCTTTAAAAAATGAATTTTTTGTTTTGGATCAGAATGATTTGATATTAAAGAGAACATGGATTTTTAGTCTTTGGAAGGTAGGCAGAGTATGTATGTAACTAAGAAAAGAGCCTTTGCTTTAGAGTCAAAAAGATATTAATCTTAGCTCCCAAACTTATTGGTTATGTGCCTTAGAATCTGTCTCCTTATCTGTAAAGTGGGAATCTTACTTTTGTTTCAGAGGCTTTCTATTGAGTAACAATAAATTAAAAAAAAAGAAAAAAATTAACTGAGATAACTGTCTTTAAGTACATTATGTAGTGTTTGGAACATAAGTACTCAATAAGTCTTAGTCTTTTTAAAATGTGAGATGTATGAGGTTTTTTAGGTGAACTAGTAAGCTTGACACTAGTGCATTTATTGCATAGCTGTGATTAATTGGTTATGTAGGACTGGAAGTGAACCATCAAAGGCCTATTACAGGTATACGGCTAAAACCAAATAGCAGTAGGTTGCATCACATTGAATTATAATTTTCAGGCTCCAAAATTATCCTCCAACTGAAGTTAAGGGCCATGTCTTATTGTGCATGTGTTTATATAGCTTAACCACAGGTCTCTTTCTGATTAGGCCTGAACATTTATCCGGTGATTGAAAGCACAGTTTTGTTAACTTCCACATTTGGTGGAGAGTTTTGTTGCTTTTTGCTGTTGTTTTCCTTTCTTTACTTTTTTGGGACCAGATGAACAGAGAGAGGAAGAGCTTAAGTTTTAGACCTGGCCTAGAGCAATTTTTCCAGCGAAGAAAAATAGAAGTCTGGATGGTCTTGTGAGGATTAGCAGAGTAGGTGCCTCTGTTGTTTTGCACAGATTCTCACTCATTATTTTGCTTCAGTGGCTTTGAGCTGAGTAAAGTATCATGCTATCATAATACTGGAAAGTACTCTACAGTTAAAAAGAAAAGCTAAAACTTAGTGTTAAAGTAAGTGATGATGAAAAGCTATTTAAGATTGTAGTTCTTGCCATTAGATTTTATTGCAAATGATAGTCTTTTAAAGTGATTCATAAATATTTACTGTAATTTTTATCAATCATTATTTTAACTTTAACTTATTTTATCTATGATCACATGAGTGAAAACATGTGTTGTTTGACCTTGAAACAAACTTAGTTTTATTTAAGAAGCAGCGTAACCTCCCAAACAAGATAGTTCATCTTGACTAAGCAATCTCTTCCTGCGGCTGCACGTTTTTTGAATGCGAAAGCATCAGGATAGTATGCGTCAGGGAGTCAGCTAGTCACTTTGACTCTGATTTATTGGTCTAGCTCTCCAGTTTAATTGGTCATAATGATGAAATGGCTGGGTTACTTTTTAAATGTTCATATTATTTCTTTTATTTATTTATTTATTTTTTAATTACTTTATTGTTCACTTACAGTTGTCTGCATCCTTTCCCTTCCCCCCAACCCCCTCCAATCCCACCTCCCTCCCCTGCCCCCACCCTCCCCCTTGGTTCTGTCCATGTGTCTTCCATA
>PVJI01004135.1:0-33548 GCA_004026765.1 Micronycteris hirsuta | reverse complement strand
GGCCTTGGAAATGAAACAAACTTTGAAACAGTTGTTGGCAGAATGTGTTACTACTGGACAAAGTCTTGGAGGTGCAATTGACCCATCCTTGTTCCCTTCACAGGTAAGGAGGCTTATGTCTGGAATATAGCTAGGCATGGTATCATGGCATGACCCCTGACCTGGAGGTCATGGAGCTCAGACAGCTGGCATCTTTATACTCCCTGTATCTAACAGTTATCATTAACAAACTGCTCAACTTCTGAGCCTCAGTTCCCTCACCTGTAAAATGTGAGGGAAGAAGAACTGCATGGTAGTCAAGTTCTCTTCTATCTCCATTAGTTTGGTGTAATTCAGATGCTTCCAAGCAGAAGGCATGCTGAGATCTAAGCAACTCAAGCTGTGGGGAATGGAGTGGGAGCGAGAATTAGTCATGCAGCAGCTTCTTCTGTCCAGATAGTAGTTCATCACTGATGGAGAGGCACCGGATGTAATCCTGTCCCCCACCCCTGCCATGGAATTATTAAGAGGGTGGTACAGACAGGAATTCAGCAGGGTGTCAGCATAGATGCGAAGTACGGTCACACCACTGAACTGACACGTTGCAGCAAAACTGAGAGCTAGGTTGCGTGGTGGGTATTGCTGCAGCTTCATGTTAATAGGAACTCATTCCTGACATCAGGACTTTAGGACATCAGGAACTTTAATTCTTAGGGACCATGAAGTGTAGGCATTGAGATATTCTATGATTCAGATTAAAACATTTAGTAGCTTTTGAAATAGGTTGTTTTTTTTTTAAATTTTTTTAATGTTTTAAAGCATAGGAAGTTAAATCAGAAGCTTGGAACTTTTAGAGTCTTAGCCATTTTATCATTCATGCCATTTGTATCTTTTAGCACTTTGAATCAAACTCAAATATGTTTTAAAAAAATGTTGTTAAGTTCTTAGAGGAAAATAAAAGTAATCATCAATGAATAATGTCATTGCAAAGTCAGAGTTAAGCTGCTTTATTACCTCTGGAAATGCTTGCTATAACTCTGTGAACTTTCAGGTAGGATTTAAGTTGATTTAGAATAAAAGACACAATATTAAAAACTGTCTACAAAAGTCAGAATTCCATAATAATTGGACTGGGGAAATGATAGTTGTAATAGGAGATATACTGGAGGATGCAGGCTTAAGATAGTTGCTGGATTTGAACCTGAAACATACTACTGGGCTCTTAAAAATAGTGTGGACCCCTGCACAATTGGGGATTAGGAATGCTGATTTACCTCACAGTGTGAGTAACTTCTGATTCCCCAAAAACTGATCCGCATTCGCATTCGTCCCTTGGTTATCTGTGTATGATTGGTTCTAGAACAAGTCCTCATTCCACCCCCTGTCCCCCTACCCCCACCGCAACTGCAGATACCAAAATTCAAGGATGCTCAAGTCCTTTATATAAAGTGGCAGAGAAACAGTATTTTTGATCTATGGTTGGTTGAATCCCCTGAAGGGGACATGGAGTGCCAATAGTATACAGGGTCAGGCAAGGAGATTTACAGTTGTGAGTATGCAAAACAGAGTTTATTCTTGTATTATAATTTATTAATTTATGTATGATTACCCATACAAACAACTGTAAACCTGCTTTTGCCTGAGCCTGTATTTATTGGAAACATTCACATATTAGTGAACCAGCTCAGTTCAAACCCATGTTTCAAGGATCCACTATAGTTCATTAATTTATCAAAATGAAGAATTCTAGTTTATTAGCAGTTAATGCTAAGAAAACTTTATGTCAAAGCTTTCTCATAAGGGGATTGAAAAATACAACTTATCATATGAATGTCTGGTACAGGATTTTATGTACTGCCAATTCAGTTCTGTAAGGGTATTTTTGTAAGGACGGAAGGATGTACTCTCTGGTCTGTGAAGGGAGCAGCATGATAAAGTAGAAAGAATTTGACTGACCTGGGTTCAAATCCTGCCTTTTCCAGTTATTCTCTGAGTGATTCTTTTTGACACTCAATTAAGAGAATGTAATAATACTCACTCATTTTGATGGTTAAATCATAAAATGTTTGCAGAGCACCATTAGTAACCATTACATTACAGATAACTAATAATGTTAGTGCCCGTGCAGGTATCTTAATGGTAATGTGACTTGACAATTAGCCAAGACTGTATCTTGACTATCATTTCTGTTAGCCTCTCACAGAAATTTTATAGCATACTATTAGATATTGAGATGGTTTGATTTGCATTTAAAATATTGAAATTCAGGAGTTGCTTAAAAGGAATTATGTATCAGTATTAGTATAGTGTTGGCAAGTGAACATTTTCATGTGAAAATAATTAAAGAGCAAAGTCTTTTCACAAAGAGCATATTTGGATCTGCTTAAATGCTTCATCATATATCTTATTAAAGAAGTTGGTGAGTTTTGTACTACAAAGAATGGTAGATAACTTTGACCTTGAAACAGTTACTAATTGGCTTTCTCTTCCATAAAAGAAATCTAATATGATATTTGTACAGTGTTTTAAGCTAGAACAAGATAGCAGGTTAGCTGGCTATATTAAATTATTAGATGCAATTATAGATAACTAAGTGAGTTAATCTGATAAAGAGAAGCATTTGATGATACTCATCTGGATGCTGAAATGTGTGTGTGTGTGTATCTGAAAAACACTGTTCAATAGTAATTGTTGAATAGCTGTAGTGTTTTAAATGATTGATGGATTATTTTTAGTTTAAAGGAGGGTATTGGTTTACCTTGTTCATCTAATAACTGTATGAAACTGTTTTTAATATGTTTGCAAAAACTGGTGTTTAATATATATAATTTGCTTTATTAGTAACCTTGCTATATAGGTACTATTAAACAAAGCCTCTGAAGCAGTGTGAACATTTCATTTTTTATATAAATGTAAAGCTAGTTCTTTTTATGGGTATTACTTGGAAAGATGTGACAGATCTTAAGATAAAATTGGAATTTGAAATGGTAGACTTCAGTAATATACTGAGAGATTATTTGGAATGCCAGCAAACTGCCTTTTTATTGAACAGAATGTGTCATACTCTGATATCTTTGCATCCTACTGGTTGAAAAGGAGCCATTTATGAGGAGGGCGGGGAAGAAAGTACGAAGTGCCCCATGTTACAGTCGGCGTGGTGGGTTCCAGGACCCGCCAGGCAGGCCTGCAGGAGAGTGACATGAGGCGAGGGCTGGGCCGTGGGGCGGGCTGCAGCGCACGGTGCTTCTTCTAGGGCTGTACTTCTCTGTTCGTGTTCGAGGTGCCAAAAAGACATTCAGGGACAGAGATGCAATATACAATTGAAAATTTGGGGAAAAGTTGTCATTTCATATGTTTATAAAATATTTCTAAGTAAAATCAGCTTTAAAAATATTTTTTCTCTTAATTCAATAGATATTATGCTTAGCAGAGCAGATTAAATTTACTGAAGATGTAGAAAATGCTATACGAGATCATAGTCTTCATCAGATTGAAGCACAGCTGGTGAAAAAGTTAGAGCACTACACTGATGTGGATACAAGTGCCGAGGACTTGGGCGATGCTGGTAAGAAAAAACTCTGTTTTCTGCCTACTTTTCAGGTATTTTTTGGACTCCATGTTAATTAATTCATTTATTTATTTATTTTGGCTAGCTAACAATTTTTGATGTTACTTTAGAAGTTACAGTATACATACTTAACTTTTATATTGTACTTAAATGAAATGTAGAAACCTTACCATCAAATAGGTTTCTTTATCTTCCCCTTTTTATCTTATGTTGTGTTGTATGTTACATCTCTATACATTGAAAACTCCATGAGGTTATATTATACTTTTTTATTTTAACCATCAAACATTTTTAAAGGACTTGTGACCGAAATAGTCTATGATAGTTTCCTAGATGCTTACTATTTCTGTTGCCCTTCCTTCGTCCTGATGCTCCAAGTTTCCTTCTGGTATCATTTTTGCTTTTCTTTGAAGAACTTCCTTGAGCATTTCTTTTAGAAGCAGGATTGTTTGCTGTCTGTGAATTCTCATTGATTTCCTTCCTCTGAGAATGTCTTCATTCCTTTCACTATTCTTACATGACTTGAGTTTTTTTTTTTTTTCTGGTTCTTTGCATATTGAATGATTTTGGATGAAATACTGGACATTTTGAACATTGTGTTATGAGAGTCTGAATCTTGTTTGAATCCTCTGGATAATGTTGATATTTTTCATTTAGCAATTGATCATGTTGGGTTCAGGCCACAGATTACCAGGAAGCCTCTGTGGCTTGTGGTTCCCCCGTGGGCTCTGTTTTCAAAGTCTACAACGTTATTCAGATCTGCGTCACATGTGTACCGTCCAGTGGCCAGTTTTGAAAGTCTTTGGTTTGATGTGGAGGATGAGATCGGCATAGCTTGGTGGTGAGCCTGAGTTTATAAGCAAGTTTATAGGATAATTTTTCCAATCTCCTTTCCACTCCCATTTTGGTCCTCTGGCCAGAAAGCTGAGATTTCATATACGGCATACTCTCCTGCACACTTTCTGTGACTGTAACCATGTCCTCGGCAAACTGATGGGAGAACACAGAGAGAAAAGGAGCAGTGAGGGTTTGCCCTACTCTCTTCAGGTCGTAGCTCCTCTGATTTTAGCGGAGGGTTCCCTTTCCTCAGAGTTTAGGGCACCTGTGGGTCTCAACTGCTAGCACTGTAGCTACTTGGAGACCCCTTCTCCTGGGGCCTGCCCTGTCTGCAGCGAGCTGGGTTTTTGGCTGCATTGCATCCAAGACTAGGGATGCCAGACAAAAAGAAAAAATAAGTAAAACGATAAATTCTTTGCTTTTTCGGTGGCATTTCTGTCATCTTCCCCAATTTTTCTAATACTTTTTGCTTTTAAGAGTCCTAAATAGTAGTTCGGTGCATGTTGTCTATGTTTTTCACACCTGCCTTCAGAAGGAAAGAAGGCTGGCGTTTGCTCACTCCTTTGCACGAGGAACCAGGGCCTCTCTCCTGTTGAATGTTGATGCTTTAGTTTTCACATTACAGAACTGGTATTTATTACTGGTGGATTTGATACGGATTGGCTTGCGTGATTTATATTACTACACCATTTATATATGTCATGAAATTACCATTTAAATTACTTAAGAAATCACCTGTATACAGATAAGATAAAGTGTGTAAGTCACAGTCTAACATGTTTTCCAATTATATTTATTTGTATATAGAATCTGGGATCCTAGAGCTTAAACTTAAAGCGCTAATCCTTGACATTATTCATAATATTGATGTGGTGAAACAGTTGAACCAAGTCCAAGTTTATACTATTGAAGACTGGGCTTGGAAAAAACAAGTCAGATTCTATATGAAAAGTGATCACACGTGTTATGTTCAAATGGTGGATACTGAACTTCAGTATACTTATGAGTATCAGGTATGACCTGTTGCATAAATGTTTCATTTTCCTATTAGAAATTATTTACTTTAAAAGAAATTTGTTACTAGATGAAAGACTTATTTTTATTTTAGTTGTAACTTTCAAGAATTTTTTTGTTACTGTCTTTTTTCTGTTTCATCATAATTAAAAAAGATGTTTTATCAGAAAGGACAATAATGGCAATGTTGCACTGAATTCTCTAAATGTACCTTTATTTAGAGTAGCGTTAATATAGAATTTGAAATAGATCTTTAATTAATTAATTAATTATTTTTTAAAAAAGATTTTATTTATTTATTTTCAAAGAGAGGGGAAGGGAAGGAGAAAGAGAGGGAGAGAAACATCAGTGTGTGGTTGCCTCTCACATGGCCCTCACTGGGGACCTGGCCTGCAACCCAGGCATGTGCCCTGACTGGGAATCGAACCGGTGAGCCTTTGGTTCCCAGCCCACGCTCAATCCACTGAGCTACACCAGCCAGGCCTATATCTTTAATTTAAATAAAATTGAAAATCGGCAACCTCAATGGAAGCAATTTGGTTTATGCCTCCTTATACAAGGCCAACATTAGTACAGTTTTAAATATGCTGCAGTATGTTTGCTGAATGTTTTCATGTTTTCTAAGGTAAAACAACCTTTGAACAAATAATGTAACTCATGTAACCTAGTCTCAGAAAATCAGTCTGTATCCTTTCTGCCATTTTTTATGAATCAGTCATCAGAAAATGTTGGTAATTATGTTAATAAGCATATGTCAGGAGAGTTGCCAGATGGCTCTTTCCAAAAGGAAATGTATTTTGACACCCAATCTGTCTACCTAAATTAAGGAAAAACTCTATAAACTGCAGCTGGAATTGGGATCTATTTTCCTTAAAATTTAGTAGAAAATTTGAAAATTATATGAGAAGTTAAAAAGATTAATTTCATAAGAAACTTTTCATATTAATTAAACTTTGAGGTCTCTGATGTAATTCTGATTTGTGAAGATTATACAATTTAAGAAAATAATTTACATGAATTTTAAAATACAAAACAAATTGTCTTTTTGTGTTTGATTATTATATACTATGTTTTTGGATTTGTTTGCCTTAGACATATGTCTTTGTGCCATTGTCAAAATCTCAAGCAATTATTTGGAAAACCCAGTAATGTATTAATTGGGAAAGAATAAATCCATGCTTGAAAAATAATGAGGTTTAGCCCTGCATGGTGCTGATATGCCATGGTTGCAGGTTTGATTCTAGGTAGAGCACATACAGTCATCAACTGACGAATACATGAATAAGTGGAACAACAAATCGATGTTTTTCTCTCTCTCTCTTTTACTCTCCCTTCCACCCTCCTTCCCCACTTCTTTACTTTCTCAAATCCATATTAAAAACATAACTAAGTTTAATTTCAGTTTGTGCTTTAGAAAGTTTTTCATTAAAAATATTTTAGATATTTTTATATTGAAAACTTTAATTTTTTTGTTGCCTTTTTATCTTTATAGCTAGAATCTCAAACAGAACATGCATATTCAAACTTTATATTTCCTTTGCGTAGGGTAATGCTCCCAAGTTGGTTTATACTCCATTGACAGACAAGTGCTACCTGACTCTCACTCAAGCTATGGAGATGGGACTTGGAGGAAACCCTTACGGACCAGCTGGCACTGGAAAAACTGAATCAGTCAAGGCTTTAGGGGGACTTCTTGGAAGACAAGTTTTAGTTTTTAATTGTGATGAGGTAGAACAACTAATTATCCAACTATGTAATAGTGTGCTAGTTATGTGTTTGGATTAGTTTTTATGTATTTATATGTGAAATACTCTATTTTAAAATCACTCTGCTTTTAAATCACTTGAAAATAGAATTTGTTTTGTTTGAAAAGTAAAATGAAGAAAGGTTGCCGTCTAGTCTCAAAGCTAAAGAGAATTAATTCAAAGAAAGAATTTTAAATGCAGAATGAAGAATTATGTTCGTGTTTAGAAAAGTGTTTTTAGTAAGGAGAATAGTAAATAGAAAAGGAAAATTTTTAAATTTATTTTTAAAACATTTTGAGGAGGATTTGTATTTTGACTTAAAGAATAACTGAAGCAAAATCGTATTTGTTTATTTCTGTGTACTTTTCAAAAGACTTTCACATGAATTATTTTATTTCTTAAAACCACCCTGAGTGTGAAAAGAGTAGCTATTTAATCCCTGCTTTAAAAAGAGCAAAAGAGGTATAGGTGGGTGAAATGATTATCACTAAGTGAAATAAAGTATAAATTATTATAGATTTCAATTATTGTTTAGTGAATATAATTTTTATTGTTATTTTTAAGGGCATTGATGTGAAGTCAATGGGACGAATATTTGTTGGTTTGGTCAAGTGTGGGGCCTGGGGTTGTTTTGATGAATTCAATAGACTGGAAGAATCTGTACTGTCAGCAGTTTCTATGCAAATCCAGACAATTCAAGATGCTTTGAAGAACCATAGAACTGTATGTGAACTGCTTGGCAAGGAGGTATAGAAATATGTTTGAAATTTAAAGAATTAAAATATTTTATAAGACTTTGCATTGCTCATACTCAGGCAATATAATATTCTATCTTTATTTCTCCTGGCAGCTCTGTTTCTAACCTGTGACCAGTGTGTTACATCTTTTTACCTGTGTATTGTCTCTGAGGTGTCTCCCCGTTTTTTTGGTCTCTTTCTACCTCTCATCTTCAAATTATATTGAATGAGTCAGTTGCAATATATGCTAACATTTATTGAGCATTACTCTGTGATGGCGCTGTGCTCAGTGCTTTAATGCATTGTCTCATTTAGTACTCCCCACAGTCCTTTGAGGTAGGTTCTGTTGCAGTAATGTTGAACACACTGAAAGTTAAAAGAACTGTAAAATTATCCTCTTATCCAAAGTGATATTTTTTAAAAGATTTTATTTATTTATTTTTAGAGAGAAGGGAAGGGAGGGAGAAAGAGAGAGTGAGAAACATCAATATGTGGTTGCCTCTCATTTGGCCACCACTGGGGACCTGGCCTGCAACCCAGGCATGTGCCCTGACTGGGAATCGAACCGCAACCCTTTGGTTCGCAGCCTGCACTCAATCCACTGAGCTACACCAGCCAGGGCCCAAAGTGATATTTTCACAGTACAAGTTTTTCTGGGTAGGCCAAAATGTAAGATCATTGGTAAATTATTAACATGTTATTTATCTCATGCTTAAGCTCTTGAGAAACTATTATTTTTTTACCTCTCTGTCATCAAAATTTATTTTCTTCCACGTTCATTTTTTCTTTCCTCTCACTTAAAAAGAGTGATTCGTTCTCCCAGCCAGTGGTAACCTTCCTGCCTAGGCTTCGGAATCTGCTTTCCAGGAACCCTCTCTCAACCCTGCTCTGCCACAGTTTCAGCCTTCCTTCCTTTACGCATTCCGCCTTAACTTTTAAACAAAATGAAATCCTTTCTTTCTTGATAATATATTATACATAATACTATTATACAGGGTCTGGCAGAAGTAATGCCTACTTGAGTGTGGTTAGTAGGGTAATAATATGGGTGTAATAATTTATAGTTTTAATTGGAACATTTCACCTAAAATGTCATATGGTGTGCTTGAGGGTGATACTGTTATGTTACAGAATTACATGCTTATGATTTTGGAATAAAAGATTTTGTAATAAAAAAGGGGCATTATTTGTGCTGGACCCTGTATAATATAATTAAAACATAAGGAAACCTTCCCTTAACTCATCTTTTCTTCCAACCACTGCTCTTTCTCTTTCCTTCCCTTTATACTCTAGCCACGTGTTCATACTCTAGATATTTCTTCTGCCTAATTGCCCGTTAATAGTTTATACATTCTAAAATAGCTTCTGTTCTTCATGCTTGTTTCAAATGCTCCTACTAGGTACTCTTACAATATTCTGCTCTTCCCTCTCATAGCATTTATCACACTAAGATTTCCTCTTTGTCTTACTCAGTAGACTATAAGCTTTAAAGGGGCATAAACTATCACTGACTTTTGCCCAAAGTTGTGTTGTCTCTGTGTACTTGGCAAATTGCATAAGACAAGGAAGAGTTCCAGTAAACATATGTTGCATAAATAGGCATTCAATGTAGTTACCATCTCTTAAACTTTCAGCCTTAAAAAACTAATTATAAAAAACCTATACAAAGCAGTGTTGTTCCTAAGGAGTTTATTATATGTTGAATAAGGAGATGATAAGCACCTTAGTTGTTACTTTTTTGCTAAGGTAGAAGGTTTATGTGTAGATATATAGCACAATAAAATTTTTATTGGTAGTAGTTTATAGTTTTAAATATTTGATGTCTGTATTTTAATTAACATTTCAGGTAGAAATAAATTCTAATTCTGGAATTTTTATCACTATGAACCCTGCTGGAAAAGGTTATGGAGGAAGACAAAAACTGCCTGATAATCTTAAACAGCTTTTCAGGCCAGTAGCCATGTCTCATCCAGATAATGAACTTATTGCGGAAGTTATTCTATATTCAGAAGGCTTTAAAGATGCTAAAGTATTGGGAAGAAAATTGGTAGCTATCTTTAATCTATCTAGGTGAGTTTTCTTGTTTTAAATATTTTTATATTTTGTGGTTTCAATGATTGATTATGGTTGTTAGCGACTATTTTTCACGTTTGTCCAATTTACCTATTCAGTGATTTTCATATTGGTGTTGCCTTTACATAACGTGTTTATAGGAAAGATTTTAGTTTGAGTAATAAAAGAATCTGGGCCAGAACTACCTGTTTGTCATAAATACTATAAATCTGATCTCACTTTTTTCTCCAAAAATTTTTTTTGATGTGCTAAACACTTAGTGATCTAATTTACAAGCTGACCACTGAAAACTAACTGTTCTTTGGAGAGAATCCTTTACAGTTTTTCTTACATCTTATTTTTGGTAGTAGAGGTTGAATTTTAGTTTATTTAAGCAAATGATATGGACAGTTAGTCTGTATCATTTAAAAGATGGAACTAGAATTTCAGTACTGGAATATCAGTACTCATTTCTATTTGTCAGTAGTTATATTCTGTAGTTCTTTGGATATAATGATAAAAGAATTTTTTATAACTATTTGAAACTTTATGTTTTGATCTTATTTTCATGTTTTTACTTAAGGGAGCTTTTGACACCTCAGCAGCACTATGACTGGGGTTTGAGAGCTTTGAAGACAGTTCTGAGAGGAAGCGGAAATCTTCTTAGACAACTGAAGAAAACTGGCATTAAACATGAAGGTATGGTTACTTATTCCAAATATCATCTTATTTGTTAAAGTAAACTTTAATTTAGAATAGTCATAGATTTATAGAAAAATTATAAATACAGTATATAGCGTTTTTGAATATCCTGTTCCCAATTTCTCCTGTTGTTAATATCTTACACGAGCATGGTACATTTATCACAACTAATGAAGCAGTAGTGAAATATTATTTTTTAACTGAAGTTCTTAACTTTATTAGCATCTTCCCTGGTTTTTTTTGCCTACTGTTTTATCCTGATTTGAAAATGCGCATTAAATACTAAAGGGTTGTGATATATACAGGAATAGTCTAGTCTGCTTGTTCTCAGTCTTTAGTGCACTAGAATGGCCAGGAGGCTTGCTAAAACTGAAACTGTTGGACTCCATCCTCAAAGTTCCTGACTCAGTAGGTCTGGAGTAGAGCCTAAGAATTGTTTAGTTTGAAAACAACAACAGAACCTTAGAAACAAGTGAATATTCTCTTGCAAGAGATAGTATACTAAACAAAATAACCCTTAAAAAAAACCTTAAGAATATAAAAATACATTTTAAAAAATATTTTTATTGATTTTAAGACTGAGAGGAAGGGAAGGGAAAAGAGAAAGAGAGAGAGAGAGAGAAAAGGAGAAAGAAAGGTTTGTTGTTCCACTTATTTTATGCGTTCATTGGTTGATTCTTGTATGTGCCCTGACTGGGGATTGGACTTACAACCTTATCTTACGGGAGAGATGCTCTAACCAACTGAACTACCCATCCAGGGAAAAATACTTTTTAACATATAATCATTTTACATGTACAGTAAAGTTGCAAAGATAACATTTCCATTGTTTTATCTTATTTACCAGGGTACATTTGTCAAAATGAAGGAACTGACACTGTTACATTACTATTAACTTAACTATTAGACTTCATATGATTTAAAAATTTTTTTTAAATATATTTTATTGGTTATGCTATTAAAGTCATCCCATTTTTTTCTCCCCTTTATTCCCCTCCACCCCGTATACCCCTCTCCCACCATCATTCCCCCCCCACCTTAGTTCACGTCCATGGGTTATACATATAAACTCTTTGTCTTCTCCATTTCCTATACTATTCTTAACCTTCCCCTGTTTATTCTGTAACTACCATTTATGCTACTTATCCCCTGTACTGTTTCCCCCATTCTCACCCGTCCCCCTTGGCACTGAAAACCCTCCATGTGATCTCTATTTCTGCGAATCTCTTCCTGTTCTTGTTGTTTGCTTAGTTCATTTTTTTAAAATATATTTTATTGATTATGCTATTACAGTTGTCCCATTTTCCCCCCTTTATTCCCCATCCGCCCACACCTCCCCCTGTTCCCTGCCCTTTAGTTTTTGTCCATGGACCATACACATAAGTTCTTTGGCTTCTACACTTCCTATACTATTCTTAAACTCCCCCTGTCTGTTTTCTACCCACTGTTTATGCTACTTATTCTCTGTACTTTTTCCTCCTCTCTCCCCATCCTACTCCCTTGCTGATATCCCTCCATGCCTTATATAAATCCCTTTAACATTTCATATAATAAAGGCTGGGTAATGAAGAACTCCTTGAACTTGACCTTATCTGAGAAGCACTTTATCTGCTCTTCCACTCTAAATGAAAGCTTTGCTGGATAGAATATTCTTGGATGTAGGTCCTTGCCTTTCATGACTTGGTATACTTCTTTCTAGCACGTTCTTGCCTGAAAGGTATCTTTTGGGAAATCAGCTGACAGTCTTATGGGAATTCCTTTCTAGGTAACTGTCTCCTTTTCTCTTGCTGCTTCTAAGATTCTCTCATTTTTTATCTTGGGTAATGTAATTATGATGTGCCTTGGTGTGTTCCTCTTCGGGTCCAACTTCTTTGGGACTCTCTGAGCTTCCTGGACTTCCTGGAAGTCTATTTCCTTCACCAGCTTGGGGAAGTTCTCCTTCATTATTTGTTCAAATAAGTTTTCAATCCCTTGGTCTTCCTCTTCTTCTTCTGGCACCCCTATGACTCAGATGTTGGGACGTTTAAAGATGTCCTGGAGGTTCCTAAGCCTCTCATTTTTTTTTTAATTCTTATTTCTTTATTCTTTTGTTTTTTTTTTTAAATTATTTTATTGTTGTTCACTTACAGTTGTCTGCATCTACCCCCCACCTCCAACCCTAGGCAAACATACCTCCCTCCCTTGCTTCCACCCTCCCCCTTGGTTTTGTCCATGTGTCCTTTATAGCAGTTCCTGAATACCCTTGCCCCCATTATCACCTTCCCCCTCCCCTCTGGTTACTGCCAGATTGTTCTAAATTTCAATGTCTCTGGTTATAATTTGTTTCTCTGGTTGTATTTTGCTTGCTTACCTCACAAGCATCTTGGCTGTGGCTGATCTGAGTTCTCCGGTAGCAGATCTGGCCTCGGTGCCTTCTCTCCTGAGTCCTTATATAAAACCCCTTAACATTTCATATAGTAAAGGCTGCGTGATGATGTACTCCTTGAACTTGACCTTATCTGAGAAGCACTTTATCTGCCCTTCCGTTCTAAATGACAGTTTTGCTGGATAGATTATTCTTGGTTGTAGGTCCTTGCTTTTCATGATTTGAAATATTTCTCTCCAGCCCCTTCTTGCTTAGAAGGTCTCCTTTGAGAAATCCGCTGACAGTCTTATGGGGATTCCTTTGTAGGTAACTGTCTCCTTTTCTCTTGCTACTTGTAAGATTCTTTCCTTATTCTTGATCTTGGGTAATGTAATTATGATGTGCCTTGGTGTGTTCCTCTTTGGGTCCTGTTTCTTTGGGGTTCTCTGAGCTTCTTGGACTTCCAGGAAGCCTATTTCCTTTGCCAGATTTGGGAAATTCTCCTTCATTATCTGTTCAAAAATACGTTCAATTTCTTGGTCTTCCTCTTGTCCTTCTGGCAGCCCTATGATCTGGTGTTGGGTCGTTTACAAATGTCTCTGAGGTTCCTGAGTCCCTCCTCATGTTTTTGAATTCTTGTTTCTTCCTTCTGGTCCACCCTATTGGTTTGAGTCCCAGCTTCCTTTTTTCCCCTATTGGTTCCCTGTAAATCTTCCTCCATTATCTTTATCGTATTCTTCATTTGTTCAATTATTTGCATCCACCTTTCTTCCAGTTTTGTGAGCATCCTGATTACCAGTGTTTTAAACTAGGCATCTGTTAATTTGGCTCTCTCTTCGTCCGTTAGTTGTAATTTGTTCTGATCTTTCATTTTGGCCATTTTCATTCTTTTTTATCTTGGCGCAGCTGTCGGAGTCTTAGGTGTTTGTCGGTGCCTGGCAATATGGGTCGCTTTTTTGTGACGTTTCCTCTGGGGGCAGGGCCTGGGAGGGAGCAATGGCGTCTGCCGTTCAGTGCTGCTCCCTATCACTCTCTGCTCCCCAGTTCCCCACTGCCTTTTCCACCAGTCTCGGCCCTGCTGGTTCCCACTAGCCTCTCCGGTTACGCTGCTGGCCTGCGAGGTTCACCCATTGCTCAGGTTGTGCTTTGGTTAGGCGCTCGCGGGGTGAGTTCCTCTGGGCAAACTGCCTCTCACTCCGCTCCTCCTCTCGGTTCTGCCCTGCTTATCGGCCTGGATGTACGTCCTCCCCAATTTCCTGGGTGTCAGACTTCCCTTCAGTTCGATTCTGTCCGTTCTGGTTGTTTATTTATCGCTATTGAGTTCGTTGTTTAAACTCTCTGGTTGTGAGCGGCGGCGCATTGCGTCCACCTACGCCGCCATCTTGGCGGAAGTCCATGCCCTTCCATTCTAAATGAAAGTTTTGCTGGATAGAGTATTCTTGGTTGTAGGTCCTTGCCTTTCATGACTTGGAATACTTGTTTCCAGCCCCTTCTTGCCTGAAAGGTCTCTTGAGAAATCAGCTGACAGTCTTATAGGAATTCCTTTGTAGGTAACTGTCTCCTTTTCTCTTGCTGCTTCTAAGATTCTCTCCTTATTTTTAATCTTGGGTAATGTCATTGTGATGTGCCTTGGTGTGTTCTCTTTGGTTCCAACTTCTTTGGGACTCTCTGAGTTTCTTGGACTTCCTGGAGGTCTATTTCCTTTGATAGATTGGGGAAGTTCTCTTTCATTATTTGTTCAAATAAGTGTTCAATTTCTTGGTCTTCCTCTTCTCCTTCTGGCACCCCTATGACTTGGATAGTGGGACGTTTACAGATGTCCTGGAGGTTCCTAAGCCTATCCACATGTTTTTGAATTCTTGTTTCTTCATTCCTTTCTGGTTGAATGTTTATTTCTTTCTTGTGGTCCATACTGTTGATTCGAGTCCCAGTTTCCTTCCCATCACTATTGTTTCTCTGTACATTTCCCCTTATTTTTCTTAGCGTATTCTTCATTTTTTCATCTAATTTGTGACCAAATTCAACCAATCTTGTGAGCATCCTGATTACCAGTGTTTTGAACTGCGCATCTGATAGGTTGGCTATCTCTTCGTTGCTTACTTGTATTTTTCCTGGAGCTCTGACCTGCTCTTTCATTTGAGCCATTTTTTTTCCTTGGCACACCTGTTACTTTAAGGGACGGAGCCTTAGGTGTTCACCAGGGTGGGGTAACCTACGTTGTTGTGTTGTGACACTGCCTGTGGGGGAGGGGCCTGGGAGGGAGCAATGATGCTTGCTCCCCTCTCTGTGAGTTCCCAGTCACTTTCCCCCAGTGAGCTCTCCTGTGAGGCTAGGAGTTGCTCCCGCTGCCGCTTCAACCCCCACAGGTGTTTTCAATTGGTGGTTTGAGGTTTTTTCCCCCCCAAGATGGTGGGTCGCGATGGTGGGTTGCATGGTATGCTCCGCTCCCCGGCTCCTTCTCCTGGTTTATCTGTGTGCGAATGAGGGATTCCTGGTTCACCAGTCTCGGCCCAGCAGGTTCCTGTGGGTTTCTCCACATGCGCCGGCTGTGTTTTGGCCAGGTGTGCCTGCGAGGAGTCTCTCCAGGAAAACTGCTGTCTCCACCCAGCTCCGCCCTGTTTACCAGTCTGGATGAATGTGTCCTCTCTAACTCTTTGGCTGTGGAACTTCCACTCGGTTCAATTCTCTGTCCATTCTGGTTGTTTGTTTTGCTTTTTAAGTTTTTCCTATTTTTGTTGTGTGAGGAGGCACAGTGTGTCCACCTATGCCTCCATGTTGGCCAGAAGTCTCCGTTTTTTGTTTTTATTGTTTTAGGTTCGGTTGTTGATAGTTGTGAGTTTGTTGTCATTTTACTGTTCATAGTTTTCATCTTCTTCTTTTTCTTAGATAAGTCTCTTTAACATTTCATATAGTAAGGGCTTGGTGATGGTGAACTCCTTCAATTTGTCCTTATCTGGGAAGCACTGTATCTGCCCTCCCATTCTAAATGGTAGCTTTGCTGGATAGAGTATTCTTGGATATAGGTCCTTGCCTTTGATGACTTGGAATACTTTCCAGCCCTTTCTTGCCTGTAAGGTTTTTTTTAAGAAATCGGCTGATAGTCTTATGGGAATTCCTTTATAGGTAACTGTATCCTTTTCTCTTGCTGCTTTTAAGATTCTCTCCTTATATTTCATCTTGGGTGATGTAATTATGATGTTTCTTTCATCTTGGGTAATGTAATTATGGTGTGTGCTTCCTTGGGTCCAAGATTTTTGGGACTCTCTGAGCTACTTGGACTTCCTGGAAGTCTATTTCCTTTGCCAGATTAGGGAAGTTCTCCTTCATTATGTTTTCAAATAAGTTTTCAACTTCTTGCCCTTCCTCTTCTCCTTCTGGCACCTCTATGATTCAGATGTTGGAATGTTTAAAGTTGTCCTGGAGGTTCCTAAGCCTGCTCATTTTTTTGAATTCTTGTTTCTTCATTCTGTTTTGGTTGAATGCTTATTTCTTTCTTCTGGTCCAAGCCATTCGTGTGAGTCCTTATTTCCTTCTCATAACTGTTGGTTCCTTGTACATTTTCCTTTATTTCATTTGCATAGCCTTCACTCTTAATCTATTTTGTCACCATATTCAACCATTTCTGTGAGCATCCTGAATAGCAGTATTTTGAACTCTGCATCTGATAGGTTGGCTATCCTTTCATTACTTAGTTGTATTTTTCCTGGATCTTTGATCTGTTCTTTCATTTGGGCCATATTTTTTTGTCTCTGCTCCCCTCTTATGTAGTAAGGGACAGAGCCTTTGGTATTCACCAGGGCAGGGCAACCCACTTCACTGTATTGTGGTACTGTATGTGGGGGAGGGGTCCAAGAGGGAACAATGCCCCCTGCTTGGCTCTTGGCTGGCTTTCAGTCACTTCCTCCGATACCCACAAGCAAATTGGGCCCTTCTGGTGCAGATTCCCTGATTCCTGGGTCAGTGGTTTTGTGAATGTTCTAGGACCCTGTGGGTCTCTCCAGTGAACTTTCCCATGAGGCTGGGAGTTTCTCCTGCTGCCTCAACCCCCACAGGTTTTTTCGGTCAGGAGTTTTAAGGCTTTGTTTCCCCATGCTGGAACCCTGGTTTGTGTGGTCTGTCTTGCTCCCCAGTTGTTCCTCCCATTTTATCCGCATGCAAATGTGGGACCACCCACTCTGCCAGCTGTTGCCTTGCCCAGCTGCCATCTTGCCATGAGTCCTCTCTGTCCTGGCTGCCCGTCTCCACCCCTCCTACCAGTCTGAATGAATGTTTCTTCTTTAACTCCTTAGTTGTTGGACTTCCATATAGTTCAATTTTCTGGCAGTTCTAGTTATTTTTTGTTTTTAAATTTGTTGTTGTCCTTCTTTTGGTTGTGTGAAGAGACAAAGTGTATCTACCTACGCTTCCACTTTGGCCGGAAGTCTCTCATGTTTTATTATTATGATCCTTTTTATTCCAGGATTGAATCTAGGGAGCCTCATTTTATTTAGTGGTTATATCTCCTTAGTCTCCTCTGCTTAGTGACAGTTTCTCAGTCTGTTTTTGTTTTTAAGACACTTATGACACAATTTTCAAGAGTACTAGTCAGATATCATGTAGACTCTTCCACAGGCTGTTTTGTTTCTCTCATGGTTAGACTGAGTTATGAATATCTGGAAAGAATACCACGGAGGTAGAGTGCCCTTCTCATTACATCGTGCCAGTGGGTACATAATAACCGCATGCTATCACTGGTGATGTTCACCTTAAGTATCTTAGCGTATGTCAGGGTGTTCCACCATAAAGCTATTATTTTTATATTCTATGTGTTGGAAAGTAGTTACTAAATCTAGTTTATCTTCAAAGTGAGGTGGCAAGGGTTTGCTCCACCTCCTGGTGGGAGGATATTATATGAAACTGTTCTGTACTGAAGATTTGTCTCTTCTCCCCCATATATGTATTTATTTAATCATTTATTTAGCTCTGGCTGGTATGGGTCAGTGGATTGAGTGTAGGCCTGGAAACCAAAAGGTCACCAGTTCAATTCCCAGTCAGGGCTCATACCTGGGTGTGGGCCAGGTCCCCAGAAGTGGGTGTGCGAGAAGCAACCACACATTGACATTTCTCTCCCTCTCATTCCCCCTCCCTTGCCCTCTCTAAAAATAAATAAAATCTTTAAAAAATCATTTACTTAGATCAGTATGGATTCAGGTATATTTTATTTTCCTTTATCACTTCTTTTTTCCATTTATATAATAAATGATTCCCCCTACCCATGGATCTATGCCTTCATGAAAGGCTGAGTATTCAGGTTTTTCATGTTACTATTAAAAACTAAGCTAAAACACTATGAAAATAGGACAGCATAGAGAAAAAGGACTACCTGAAATTATCACAACATGGGTAGAGCTAGAGGGTATTGTGCTGAATTAATGAGTCAGACAGAGAAAGACAGATGCCATATGATTTCATTTATAGGTAGAACCTAAAAAAACAAAATAAACAGATTAGAAAAAGGCTAGTAGACAGAGAGATTTTGATGGTTTCCAGATTGAAAAGGGTTTAGGAGAATGGGTAAAAAGGTGAAGGGATTTAGAAGTACAAATTAGTAGTTACACGATAGTCATGGGTATGTAAAGTACAGCATAGGGAATATAGGCAATAATATTATAACAACTGTGTATTGTGTCATATGGGTACTGGATTTATCAGTGATCACTTTATCAGTTATATAAGTGTCTAATTACTTGCTTATATACCTGTAACTACTATAATATCTTATGTCAGATGTAATTGAAAAATAAAAATATTAGGAAATAAAAAAATAAAAAGTAAGTTAAAACACTGAAAATAAGACAACATGGAAAAAAGGATTACATGAAATTACTTATTTGGGCTCGTAAGGGATCAAAGTTTATGTCTTTAAAAAGGAAGCTACTTTAGCTCTATTATTAGGTGGGCACATGCCAGGGCAGTATTGTTATTTGGTTAAGTAACTAAATTGCTATTTTTCACTGTCTGTCTCTGATGATTTTTAAGAAATATTGAAACTATACCAATAGTAAATAAGGATGGCTAATTTGTGAGTTCAGTGCTTGAAATAAACTCTAGTGCAGCTAAATCTCATTATATCTACTTGAACACAGAAATATTAAAACAGAGAAAAATACCAGGCTAAAAAGAGTTTCTTGCCTTTATGTATATGACTTATCAATCAGCAGCTAATATCCTTAAAAAATAAAACTATGGCAATCATATGAGTATTTACATTTGGTTTAAAAATAGGTTTATGAGCCTGTTTTGAGCAAGGCTGATAACAGATTTTTGCTCCATTTTTAGTTTTTAGTCATAGTCTGAAAGCAATACTGGTATATTTGGGGAGATACTTAAATCTGGAATTAGTTTGTTTGGGTTTAAATTCCAGCTATATAAAATAATACTGTTGTGCTCTTTCAGGTAAGTCATTAAAGCCCTTAGAGATTTAATGTTCTCATATGTAAAATTAGACTATTAATAGTAATAATTTCTTACTTTACACAACTGTTACAAAGGTCACATCAAAATAATAAAGTACTATGCAAATATAAATGATAATAATTTTTATTATTAAAGTCTGAGCATACCTGAAATTCAAATTTTATGAAAAAGAATTTATGACTCTACTTAGGGATACTTATTTTTCAGCAGTGAAAAGATAATAAAGTAAACTTGTTAATTCACGTGATAGCATTTAAATGTTACTAAATTGCAGTGCATTATTTAATTACAATGCACATATCAAGGCACTTAAATTATATCTTTATTGTCATTAAATTCATAACTAATCATTTTTAAATGAAACTTTTTCTTTAGTTAATGAAAGTCATATTGTGGTACAAGCATTGAGGCTTAATACAATGTCAAAGTTTACATTTGCTGATTGCACTCGGTTTGATGCACTGGTCAAAGACGTGTTTCCTGGAATTGACTTTAAAGAAGTAGAATATGATGAATTGAGTGCTGCATTAAAGCAAGTCTTTGAGGAGGCCAATTATGAAATCATACCCAACCAGGTAACTCTCAAGAATGTTTTATACTATATTGATCCTTTCTCCTAGTAAATTCCTATGACCTATCTTTATTCTTTATCTTTCAACTTACCTTTCATCTTTCAACTTCAATTTCACTTGCTCAGGGAAGCCTTCCCTAAGTTCAGATTAGGTCACCTTGTTAAGTGCTTTCATTACTCTTGTTTTATATAATTATTTAGTATTTCATTGTATATTTGATTAATAATGAGTTTCCCTCACCAGTTAGTAGTGTCCATGAAAGGCAGGATCCATGTCTACTTTTGCTCACCATTTTATTCCTAGTACCTTTTATAGAGCCTGGCATAGAATAGACCCATTTTATATAAATTTTATATATAATTTTAAATATAATTGTCCAAGTGAAACTACTAGTGAAACTTTGACAATTCTTAGTTCTTTTTAGTAGGTCTTTTTACATTGCACAAGTACGTGTTCAAAATGAACACGTTTTCTGTTTTTCTTTTTTTTTTTGAGGGAGACAAAAAAAAAGAACAAGTGAATAAAATAATATATTTGATGAATGCATAAGTGAAGAACATAATAAACATGTTATATTGTCAAATAACAGAAAACATACTGTTTTTTTTTAAGGAAATGTTAGATTTAAAGATCACATTATAAATATGGTTAGATTCATTTAAGTATATATATTTTTTATTTAAGGCTTTCTCTTTCACTGAAGAAATCAAAGGGTTAACTTACATGTTTGGAATAGAGTAACTGTTATAGAATGAGAGCAGGACTGTGTGTGAGTGTGTAGTATAAATCACGTGTGAACATGTTCCTTTTCTACAGATCAAGAAGGCTTTAGAATTGTATGAACAGTTGCGCCAGAGGATGGGAGTTGTTATCGTTGGTCCCAGTGGTGCTGGAAAGTCAACTCTTTGGAGAATGTTAAGGGCAGCACTTTTTAAAATTGGCAAAGTGGTCAAACAGTATACCATGAATCCTAAAGCTATGCCGAGACATCAGTTGTTAGGCCACATTGACATGGATACAAGGGAATGGTCTGATGGTGTTTTGACAAATAGTGCTCGCCAAGTAGTACGAGAACCTCAAGGTTGGTCTCTGTTGTCAGGTTCATTGTTTTACTTAATTGTAGAGGATGATAGATCATGTCCATAATGTTATTTTTACCAGGTCTTACACATGGCCAGGAGCTGCGTTTTAATGATGTATGCTGATATTTTACTTTGGAGAGGCTGGAGAGATACTATCGTTTTGACCTTTACTCTAGCAACTTTTATTATAATATTAACTCAGAGTAATCTGGGTGTATTGAAATTCACAACTAGATTTATTTACTGAAGAAATGTAAAATCTTTGATTGCTGAGTTGATACATAATGCCTCATAAATAAGCAAGATGACAAATTTTTATTTAGGGTTAAAATTGGTATTTGTGCAAACACTTTTTAACTCATCAGTTTGAATACAGTGTTTTAAATAATTTTGAAAATCTAAGTCATAACACAGTAGACTTCAAGGTCTAAGTTTTTTCTCTTGGTGTTTAAGAGAGTTTTTGGCCAGAATCAGAGAAATCTCCCTACTTTTTGTTAGGTCATAATTTAATTATAGTTGTTTTTTTAAGCCTGTGAGTGAAAGAACTTTAACACATTGAAAAGGATTTTCAGTGTAGTCTTTTCATTTTCAATGTAAGTCAATAATATTACACTAAGTAGAAACCAGATACTACCCATATTCATTTCTCACACTTTTATTGGGTGATGCTTTTCTCTTTGAATTGTTTCAGAGGTTCAAGTACAACTTGAAACCACTCTCATTTTAAGAGGCATGGGTAAAAAAGGTTTGTCTTGCAGAAAGAGTTGTATATACAACTTGTACCCTACTTTTTTCTATGTATCAAATATATTAGGCAGTGGCGAATTTTTAAAATTTCTCATATAGGGCACTAAAGAGTGAGTCCTCAATGTTTTCTAAAAGTGATATTATATACCAAGCATTTATGCATTCTTATGACATGGTACAAGACAAAGGTCTGAAGAATATCTCACAAGGTTATGGGAATACAAATACTTAAGTCTTGCACACTATGTTTTCTTTAGTGAGATTTTAATTCTATATATTCATAGATAAATAGAGCATTGGTATGTAACTGAATCTTTGGCCAGCTAAGCCAGGATAGTCCATGGGTTCTCTAGGATGTTTGTAGTACAGATTGACATGAAAAATTTCAACTTGTTGAACTTTTTGTTCTTTATACTTAGCTTCAGTCATATAAAATAATGTTCATGGAAATATGCTTCTAAAGAATAAGAAGATTAGTTTATTCCTTATTTTTAATCATCATCACTACTTATATGTTTATTCTGTCTTTACTTATATGGTTTGAAAATAGATGTCAGCTCATGGATAATCTGTGATGGTGATATTGATCCTGAATGGATAGAATCTCTGAATTCGGTTCTGGATGATAATCGACTACTTACTATGCCCAGTGGAGAAAGGATTCAGTTTGGCCCAAATGTTAACTTTGTGTTTGAAACTCATGATTTAAGCTGTGCCTCACCAGCTACAATATCTAGAATGGGAATGATCTTCCTTAGGTAAAACATAAAAGCATTTGCATACATTATGTTAGAATATTTTTCAATTATTATTTTGGTTTTATAGCTAAGTGAAATATGTGTTGTATGAATAATGTATAATTTGTTTTTCTCATTTTTATTAACATTTTTTGTTAGGTTTCAATTCCTTCAGAGAATTCCTGGATTACTGCAATTGAGTTATTTCTGCAGTGTAGTTGTATCACAATTACTAAATGATTATTTTTGTTTGCTTAAGTGAAACAGCAAGTATTTAATTTGTTTTCTTCTTTTTTCTGTTACTTTTATTTAAATATTGTGGTTGAGCTCAGAGCATACTAGCCAAGAGCTAGAGGCTAATAATTTAAGTCTAAGTGTTAATATTTTAATCAGAGTATGTCAGATTTATAGAATTTGAGGACTAACCTAAGTTTAAATGATTTTAAGGTCCGACCTTTAATTTTACAAATTGGAAGGCTCTTAATATTTTCTTGCTTCTTCATCGTATCTGGAAGAAGCTTACCAAGCAAACATAAATTACTGAACTAATTTTAGGTATGTACGGTAGTCACATATCAGAACATGGGCATTAGAGCCAGTGTTGTTTCCTGAAATGAGTAATTAGAAAATTTTCTTTTACTATTTGAATTTATGTTTACAATTTGATATTCATCAGTTTATATAAAGTGCTCCCTTCTTTTAGGGCCATTTAAAGCCATTTTAGCTGTATGACAGTAGTGTTATTAAGTTGGTTCAAATTTATTTTTTTGAAAATAATTTTATTGCTTAATTCGTTGATAGTATTGTAGAAAACATTTATATTAAACTTGTCATGAACTCTAATTAACATACTGAGATTTTATTAATATATAACATTGGGTTTATAGGTTTTGTAGCAATATTTTACAATTATCTTTTTTATTTCATGTATTCTTATTCTTAAAACCTTATGAGGAAAATAGTGTAAAATGAAAGATTAAAATTAAATTTAAAAATGTTTATTATGTATGTGACATTGAGTTAGGCATTTTTGGAGAGACAAAGCAAGAAAGGAGTAAAACTAACACTTATGTAGAGCTTGTTTTTATGGAGCAGACCTTCAAGTAGAGGAGATAAAATAAATATAACAACAATTAAAATATAAGATATAATATAAATAAAATAAATTATAAGTAGAATGATATGGATATTTAGTTGGAATAAATACCACATATTGCTGTAGAGGTTTGAAAATTGTTGGTGAACCAGTTACTGTTTGTGAGAGGCATAATATATGTTATTTCATGTAAAATGTAAATACAAAATATGAATACACATTTTTTGTTGCTGTTCAATTAGCTTGTATTTTGTTTGTAGGTTTCATTATTCAGCAGATATTTATTGAGCACTTGCTATGCAATAGGCCATATAAGTGCCTTTTAATAGTGAAAGAGAACGCACCTGAAACTAATGCAGAATAATACTGAATGTAAACTGTAACTGAAAAATAAAATTAAAAAATAGTGAAAGAGACTGCTATTAATTATTCTGGGTAACTTGGGTAACCCAGGATTGTCTTGGACAAACCTGGATAGATTGTTCCTTAGGCAGTGAGAAGATAAGCCATTGATAACTAGGTCTTTATTCTCAAGGATCTTAGAATCTTTTGTTTGTCTGTTTTGAGCTGATCTAATGTAATTTAAGTATTTACTTTCGATATTTCCATTTGTATTTTCCTTATTACACTGGGTAGAAATGGGAGACAAGAGATTCAAGGGCTTAGTATTTAATAGTGTAGCTATGAAGCAGTATTAGAAGATAGGAAAAATGATGAACTTGTGAGCCATTGTCAATTCAAAAATTAATCTAGGAGTTTTTACTATAATTATTTTGTAATTATGTAAGATATAATTTTGAGTAATATGTCAATATTATATTTATTGTCAATCATTAGATGTTAATCATAAAATTAAGTACCTTGCTAAAATAATTATATTTTATCTCAGATAGATTTTTTAATAATACCATGCAAGTTTAGGTAGTTGGCTTTTTTTGGATAGAAAAAAAGGAAAAATATTTAAATTTCTTTTCTTTTTTACTCCTCAATGAGGTATGTTTATTAATTTGAGAGGAAGAGAAAGAGAGAAATCATTGATTGGTTGCCTCATATATACGCCCTGCCTGGGCATTGAACCTGCAAACTTTTAGTATATGGCATGATGCTCCAACCAACTGAGGAGCCCACCTGGGGCAACACAAAATATTTTTTTTTTAAGATTTTATTTATTTATTTTCAGAGAGAGGAGAAGGGAGGGGAGAAAGAGCAATGTATGGTTGCCTCTCACATGGCCCTCACTGGGGACCTGGCCCGCAACCCAGGCATGTGCCCCGACCGGGAATCGAACCAGGACCCTATGGCTCCCAGCCCGCGCTCAATCCACTGAGCCACACCAGCCAGGCCAACACAAAATATTTTTAATGGTCTGTGTTAAAATGCAATGCATCTTGAACTCTAATATGCATTTGAATCACCTAGGGACTTTGTTAAAATGAATCTTTTGCTTCAGTAGGTCTGGGATGGGATTTGGGATTCTGTATTTCCAACAAGCAGACCACACTTTGAGTAAGAAAGATTTTTCTATTTTTGGCTAAACTGCAGATATATAATTGTTTAACTAATAAATAACTTGATTTATTTTATAGAAAATGATACCTTTATGTATATGTATATATATATTGAAGTAACTAATATATGTACGCATACACATACAGAAGTCACTAAAATCAGCTTTGTATACTAGCAGATACATATGTAGAATAATGTTTATTGGACCAGAATGTTTTTGAAAGTAGATAGAGAGTGTCTCCTTAAATAACTTCTTATGTGTTTGTTAATCTGTTGTAGTGATGAAGAGACAGATATCAATTCTCTGATAAAATCTTGGTTGAGGAATCAGCCTCCTAAATATAGGAATAATCTTGAAAACTGGATTGGAGATTATTTTGTAAAAGCTTTACAATGGGTTCTGAAGCAGGTCAGTTGCCATTATACTTTGCAATTCATCGTTTAAGTGAGATGTATAATGATCAAGAGTTGCTTACCTATAGTTGCCTTTTAGTAGAGCTCTGCTGGAATATGGGGTGGAATGGCAGGTAGATGTCTTCATTGCTGTCCTTCTGTATCTCTTGGTATAATGTTTTATTGTATTAGTCTTAAAACACTTTAATTCTCCCATCCACAATATCTTGCACTGCTTACCCCCAAATCCTGAATATTGGAATGCCTTTCAAATTTTAATAGCAAAACCATCTTTCACATTTTACTATGTCAGTAAATGCTCATGTATATATCATGCTAAAGACAGTGTCAAGTGACTACTAAAGTAGAAGAATGGTGAGTTATTTATAATATTTTATTTTACTTTTTAAAGATTTTATTTATTTATTTTCAGAGAGGGGAAGGGAGGGAGAAAGAGAGAGAGAGAAACATCAATGTGTGGTAGCCTCTCACGTGGCCCCCACTGGGGACCTGGCCCACAACCCAGGCATGTGCCCTGACTGGGAATCACACCTGCGACCCTTTGGTTCACAGCCCGCGCTCAATCCACTGAGCTATGCCAGCCAGGGCTGTAATATTTTGAAACATTTTTATTCAACAGAAATTTATTAAATATCTAAAGTATGTCGAATGTACCACTAGACAAGACTTTGGGAGTTGAACATTCACAGGAAAATCCCTCTTCTTGAGAAGGTTTTTCTAATGGAGATAAATGAGTGTGAAAATGTAATCACAATATAATGGGATGAAGAGAGTATTACTGTCTTCTAGTAAAGTTTTAAAAAGGAAATCACAGTTAATTTTGAATTTGAAATGTGAATAGAAGTTTAGCATGCAAAGAAGACAATGGAGGGCTTTTAGATATTCTACATGGCTTTTTTCCAGCTTTTGTTGGTTTTTCTTTCATATCATTGTTTTTATGAAAAATGTAAACAAAAATAGAGGAATTATGATGATGGAAAGAGACTTGACCTTGTGAACATACAGGTCAGTGGACAGATGATGTGTTATGGAATTGTGCACCTAAAACCGCTATAATTTTGTTAACCAGTATCACCCCAATAAAGTAAATAAAAAGGAAAAAGAGGAAATAAGTAGCAGTGATATTTTTGAAAGTCTCTGTTAATCTGAACTTTATTTAGAGTTCAATACTTTGGAATTGAACAGACATACAGAGAAATGGAGATCTTACTTTAGTTTTTCAACCTTTTTCTTTTCTAACTTTGTAAGGATGAAAGCTGGAGGAATAGGGATTTTTGGGAAGTGATGCAAATGAGATAGGTGTACTTGAATGTCGCAGGTAAAGGACCACTCCCACGAGCCCTCAGTTTGACTGAGCTGTCTGCTCTGCTCTTTTCCAGCAGTGTAGTGCCTTTCAACTATGTTATAATTGCTTACATTCAATTCTAAGCACATTGAAGGAAAGCACCAAGCCTGGCACACACCTTATTGTATCCTCAGAACCAGTTGCGCTAATAATAATGTAGTGAATCAATGAGAGTGTATGTGCTCAATTAAATACCTGATGCCGCCCTGGCTGGTGTAGCTCAGTGGATTGAGCGCGGGCTGGGAACCAAAGGGACCTGGTTCGATTCCCAGTCAGGGCACATGCCTGGGGTGCAGGCCAGGTCCCCAGTGAGGGCCATGTGAGAGGCAACCATACATTGCTGTTTCTCTCCCTCTCTTTCTCCCTCCCTTCCCCTCTCTCTGAAAATAAATAAATAAAATCTTTAAAAAAAATAAATAAATACCTGATGCCTGTGCTGTAGCACATTTTCAGTAGATATGTTGTTTTCATTAATATAAAACATACAAGGCTCTCCAGTGTAAATACCTTGAAGTCACCTTATTTGCATGCTGTTAATGTAAGAATGAGAAATATAATGATACTAAATGGAATATGTAGATATATAGAGGTTTGTGACTGTAGGAATGATGACAGGATAAGATTATTAAGCCATAGTGTGGATATCAAAGCTGCAGTTAGAAACTAAACTGATTTGTTTTGATGTTAGGTCCCTGTTATTGTGTAAAAAATTTTTTTTATGTATTAAGGGTTCCTTCTTTCTTATTCTGTACTTTGTTCACCACATTCAGATTCTGAGAGATATACTATAATGGATATTCTAGTCAGATACTGATTTTGTTTATAACTAGAGTTTTGCTTTCATGTATTAATTTAGCAAATTAGACAATCTGGAGGAAAATGTGTGGGTTTCCTCCATCTCGCCTTAAGCCTAGAACTCTTGGCATGGCCTAAGCAGTTGGTTACCTACCTGCCTCCTTTTTCCTGTTCTTCCTCCTATTATAGAACAGACGGGGGGTGGGGTGAGCGATATACTATTACTGAAAGGACCCCCCCTTTTTCTTCAGGGGTTCCCCCTACCACGTACTAGGTTCGCTTTGCTTGCCACCAGGGGAAAGACATCTTTCATCCCAGAGATTGGTGAAAAGGAAAGGAATTAATTTAAAAGTTATACAGGCTTAGAGTAATGACTTAGTGTCTTCATTAAGATACTAAAGTCCTTCAGAATACCCACAAATGCACATAGTCCTTCCTTCTCCCCTTTGCCCAGTTCGGGGTACCGTATCTCAGGAAAAAGAAGTAGAAGTCCATGGTTCAGGTTCCCGGCACCACCAGCTGTGTCACCGCTGTGATCTCTAGTTAATCTAAAACCATGTGGCCCCTTCTCATGGCCCACCAGCAAGAGTCCTTTCACCCCTTTTCTTCCAGGCAAAGTCTCTCCTGCTTCCTAAGCCACGTGGTAAAAGGGAGCAATTCAAAGCCACGTGGTTCTCTCCTTCTCAAAGCTGCGTGGTGATCCCCATCATGGCTGCCATGTCTGAGTTTAAATCCCTGCGCCAATCTTCCTCTGCAGCCCCATTTCTGACTCTTCCCACCCTCAGTTACACCTGCCAGCATTCCCATATTCATCCAGCTTTACTGGGCTGCCATAGTAAGTCCAGAAAGGCATGGCCCTCTGGTGTGGAGCCAAGCATCACCAAGCTCTCACACAGGCCCTGTGTCCAGGGGGAGTTGCCTCCCAGTTACATCTTGGGTGGAAGTCACTTCCATCCCCCTGGCTCAAAGCATGTCCACAGCTATTTAACATATCCATGAAACCAGTTAAAGGTTATAGATATGTTAAATGAGCATGCATGAGGTTAGCTGCAAAGCTGCTGCTATACAAAACAGCTCTGAATGGCCCTGCTCCATGTGTTTCATCCCCCATCTCAGACTGGTGGGGGTGAGGACATCCTATATATATTTTTCTCTAATATTTCCTGAACACCCTGAGTTCTGGACCCCATTACAAATCCCCATTTGGGCCTCTCCCTTGGCTTCACCCTGTTACACTCCCATCTCTCCATTCTTATAAAAATATTTATTTTGCAGGAAGAGTGGCTTTCTAAAAAGTGCAGATTGGGTCATTTTACATGCTTACTTAAAAACTATTTAAGGGTAGTGAAAATAAAATTTGCACTCCTTACCATAGCCTGTATAATTCTGCACACTCTGGCCCTTGCCTATTCTCTGACTTAAACCACACTTCCTTTGCTTACTCAGGCACACATTTCTTTCAGTTCCTGAATTATACCAATGGCTTACCTTTGCAATTGTTGCATGGCCAAATCTCACTTTTCAGAGGTTAGTGTCAGTGTCACCTTTTTCAAAGAGGCCTTGAGCCCTCAGTATGACTTACCCTTTCTCAAAACACAGTTCTCCTGCTCTGTAGCTCTTCCACAACTTGTTAACCATCTCCTCTACTAGACTTGAGTTCTATGATAAATATACTCTGTTTAGAGCATTAAAAAAAATACCTAGTACTACATACAGATTCTGTGCATAATTGGTTCTCAGTAAATGCTTACAGATTGATGAGAACCCTTTCCTCTCGACTCCCCAGCAGTCACACAGGGGCCCCAGAGAACTACAGATCAAAATCATCAATACAAACTCAGTCCAAAAGTTTCATTTTAAAATTCTGCATAGAGACAAAGCTCCAAATGGTTTCTCACTTAAGCCTGCTTTCACTAGACTTTCATGTTCAGTGCATCAATCTAGTGCTTGCTTCTAGCTTCTGTTTTTAACAGTAAGAGGAAATGAGGAACCCTTCTTTTTAGACCAGTGCTCATTGACTTACCTTCTTGTATATTCTTCTTTTATGTTCTGTTTAGGAAGTAAACAAACCATGTATCTGTTTGAGGACTCTAGGACTTATAGCTAGAAATATACAGCTGTATGATTATGATTATTTTTTATTTTCAAAGTTTGTATGGTATATATAAATTGAATGAAATCTGAACTTTCTACAAGTTGAAAAGAGGGATAAATTTAAAGATGATCGTTAGAAAAGATATGCAAATATCAATCTGTGTGGTTCTGAGTTAACTAATTAATTGTCTTTTGTGTGTGTCATGGCTTTTAATTAACAGAATGACTATGTGGTCGACACCAGTTTAGTTGGGACCGTGATGAATGGTTTGTCACATCTACATGAATGCAGAAATCACGACCAGTTTATTATTAATCTCATAAGGGGGCTTGGTGGAAATCTGAACATGAAATCACGTCTGGAATTTACCAAAGAGGTAACACATTTTAAAGTCTATATTCAGTCCACATTAAAAAAAAATGCATTGACTCTTTTTTAAAAGAGATTTTATTTATTTATCTTTAGAGACAGGGGAACAGAAGGAGAAAGAGAGGGAGAGAAATATCAATGTGTGAAGGATACCTTGATCAGTTGCCTCTTGCATGTCCCCTCCTGGGGACCTGGCCCTCAACCCGGGCATGTGCCCTGACTGGGAGTCGAACTGGCAACCTTTTGGTTCTCAGGTGGATACTCAATTCACTGAACCACACCAGCCAGGGCTCACTGACTCTTAATTGCCAAAATACAATTACCTGTAACTATGGGGTATAGAATGTTCAATAGAATAATGTTGCATATACACACATATACATACATATGCATGTACACTTATATTTCACTTTCAAACTAGTTTGTATTTGATGATGTTATTAAAATTTTATATTATTATATTTTAATAGGCTAAAATTTTGAACAAATCGTTTTTGTTAGACATTTTGAATCTACTTAGCTATATGAATATAAATACCTATTTATTTTTAATCTTAAAATAATATATTTAAAAATTGTTTAACAAGAATAGTTTTAGCAGTTAGGATTGTTAGGATAAATTAGTCATTGTAAATATTTGCTTAAATGAATGTAAAGGTGTTACAGAACTCTAAACCTATGCAGTTCTGAAACAGTTGTGAGGGGTCCCATTGCCCGCCGCCAAGAAGTGTGACTCTTAGTGCCAGAATTTGGTGAAAAGGAAAGGAATTGCTTATTTAAAAGTTATACAGATTTAGAATGATGATGGAATTCTGCCATTAAATCTCGCTCTCTTTAAAACACCCATAAACACACAGGCCTGCCTCCCTTTGCCAAATCAGGCCAGATACAGAATATGACAGTCAGAAGTGTACATTTTCTTAGAAACACAGAAGTCCTCGGCTCAGCACTCCCAGTCACAGTTCATCATCTCCAGTTTCTGCCAGTAATCAGTACTCCCCTGGGCAGGTTCCGCAGTTCCCAGCACCATCAGTCATATGGCTGTTTTCTCCAACACTTAATCCAAAACCGCATGGTACCTCCTTAAACACTAGACCTCGTGGTGGTCCCGTGTGGCCCTTCTGTACTCTTTCAGACCGCATGGCAGAGAGAGAGCTCCTCATGGCTGCTGTGCCTAGTTTAAATTCTGGCCTGGAGCTTCCACTATGACCCCATTTCCGAATCCTCCCACAGTGGGTTCTATCTGCTGGTTCTTTGGGAATCTTGCATGATACCACTACACCAGCGGCTATCTGCTGGTTCTTTGTACAGTTCATATTCTTTCAGCTGTCATTATCAGTCCAGGTGGCGTGGCCCTGTGACTCGGGGCTGCTGTAACAGGGGAACCGCCTCCCTGCATCAGCAGGCCAAGTCATGCCCATCTCCCTGGCCCCAGGCAGCACAGCTTTTTAACATAACTATTAAGCTAGCCAAGTTACCATAGCTGTGTAAAGTACCTCTTAATTATCCTCCCCTTCCCCCATCCCCCAAGCCAGGTTTGTGGGGGATATCCTCTGGACCCCATTACAAAAGTATAGTTTACCTAAGTTGTTTATGACACTGGATTCTACATATTAAGGGATTTCTTTTGGTTGACCTTTTTTGAAATAATTGAACATATGTTCCGTTGAGTTGATTCCAATATTATGCTTCTTCATTGTTATCGCTCTTTTTCTTCTTTGCTTTTTCTATTGTTTCCCTTTCCAGGGTCATTCTATTGCCAGATATTGAATACTTCTCATTGTTACCACTCAATGCCATGTTAAACATTTCATTTGGGAAGACATTCGCTTGCCAAAGTTCAGAATAAAAGTGTCAAAGAATAGCATTAGGGCCTAACTCTCTGCCTTGTATCTGGGAAAATAACAGTTTTCACAGGTAGAGAGCAGTGAATCGGCAATACCAGAATATGGTGGAAATAAAGGTCTAGGATTCCTACATTGTGTAATTTATAATTTAGAGTTCATGATAACTTAGTTAAAAGTTGAATATATTTCTACCTTAGTGTATATGAAAACTAGATGACATTCATTTGCTTAAATGATCATTTAGAAAGCGATATTTTAGATAAAATTTTACTTTAATTTTAAGGGATATTTAGTATGTTTATAGTATGTGAACATTTTTGAACTAAGCTGTTTCACTTTGGGACATTTACTTTAAAGAATTAACATTTCACATACTCTGGAGAATATGAAAACTTGTCCACCTTTTTCCTTTTAAGGTTTTTAATTGGGCGCGAGAATCTCCTCCAGACTCTCACAAACCAATGGACACCTACTATGACTCAAGTAAAGGACGATTAGCATCTTATGTGCTGAAGAAGCCAGAGAACTTGACTGCTGATGACTTCAGTAATGGCCAAACGCTTCCAGTCATTCAGACTCCTGACATGCAGCGAGGTCTAGACTATTTCAGACCTTGGTTAAGTTCTGATACTAAACAGCCATTTATTCTTGTAGGACCAGAAGGATGTGGCAAAGGGTAAGAGCATAAAAATGCTGATGGAGGTGCATATTGTGAATTTATGTTTCTCCTTTTAAAATGATTTAACAGCTTTTGTTACCTTTTTTTAGTTAAATTAGCACTTACATTTTCATGGACTCTTTCATTATCATACTTGTAACAATAATATGACCTTAGAGAAGAATATGTTTTTTTTTCCCTGGCAGGTTATATGTTTTCTAATGGGAAGAGAACAGTCTGAAAGATGCTTATAAAATCATTTGTTTATAAAATCAAAACAAAAAATGAATACCTTAGATATTCACAAATTAGCATATATTTATAAAAAGTGAATCTTGACATTAACTCTCATTTTGAGAATAGATTTTAATTAAGTGGAATTCAGCCTATTTTTAGTGCCCAGTAAGTATAGTTTCTGGAAATAAAGGAGACATGGACTATTAGTTTCACATTTCTAGTAGTAATTTAAAAATTTCTATAAAGCCATAGTAATTTTCCTTAACTTGAAGAACTTAACATCTTAAAATCTTTTTTTCAACTGTGGGGAAACAGTTGGTGTCTTTAATATATAGTTGATCAAACTAAATTATTTCTGCAAACTTTGCTTTTTTCTTTCTGCTAAAATAGTCCCAAAATTGCCTTAAAATACAAATATATTATTTCAGTCTAAAATAGTTACCATATCCATGTTTACCATTTTCCCCTTAAACATCATATATAATTTAGAAAGTGAAATATTTATGAAATAGAAATTTTATGTTGAAAATAAAAGATGTTTTACTGGTTGCATTTTCTTTTTTTTTTTTTTATTTTAATTTAATTTTATTTTTGTTCAATTACAGTTATTT